>VZRR01002586.1:232636-320090 GCA_013398015.1 Oreocharis arfaki
AAGGGAAGGGAAGGGAAGGGAAGGGAAGGGAAGGGAAGGGAAGGGAAAAGAGCAGGAAGAAGCAGTGTCATTCCCACCCTGCCATGCTGTCTTTGCACAAATCAACACACGGTCACTCATATGCATATGCAGAAGAAAAGAAAGGCGCATGCTGACCCTCTCCCGCATTCATCCATCTGCCACCATCCACGAACACAGACAAAGGCATACACATCCTGCTCCCACTTTCACTGTGGGCAGTTGGAATGTGGGCTTGCTACAAGCAGCTCAGCCCACATGCTGGGCTGGCTCCTCACACACAGAACAATGATGTGGGAGTAAATAGAACAACATCTTGTAACCTTCCTTCAAATGTAATAAATTTAATCGGTGCATTGTGTTCATATATACTGCAATGTATGTATCATTAGATATATAAACATATTCATAGGAATATATTTGTCATCAGCACATTAAATGAAACAAAGTGTCTCCACTTTGACAAACAAGGGGGATATCCCTTCTCCATCCTTATTTAAATGCTGCCCTCTGAGCTGCTGCTTAGACAAACCAGTCGTGCTGAGCTCATCCTGTCATCCAATATGCTAGTACCTGGTGCTCCAATGTCAAAAGTACCTGGTTTATTCTAAGAGAACCCCAAGCATATTTCACTAGGAAGTTGTTAAAATACACACATTTTTTTAATGGCTTATGTGGTGCTGAAGGGATGACAAGTGGATACCAGGTTAAGCAAGTAATGCTGCATTGTGTGGCAGCAGGAGTTCCCCAGGTTTCCAGGATCAGCTCTCCTCACCACTGTTTGCCATGTGGGTCCGAATGGGACCTTGTGGATGGAGTCTGCTGAGGAATGCTGGTGCCTGAGCTGACATCAGGCAGACAGCATGATGGCTGGGGAGGTGGGAGCGATGTGCTCTGCCAAGCCAGGCTCACACGCAGGGGGAACACACTGAGCAAAGGGTCTGACTCCTACATCTTCTGAGATAGAGGGGTTGGTGGCAGGGCAGGGGCAAACAGACCCAGCATGGAGTAGACTGGCACAGGCTGCCCAGCAGGCCTCCAGCAGGCAGTGAGGGTGCTCCCACCCTTATGTCCAGGAGCAAGCTGACAGTTTTGTCCACAGCAGCATGGCTGAACAGGTCTGAGTAAGCCTGATCTCCTGGCTCACAGCATGTCACCGTCACTGCTAGCCAGAACAGCTCTGTCCTGAGGCAGTGTCTTTGTGGCCATCCTCTTCCTGTCTCTCCAAGGTCAGCAGCAGGAGCAACACACACGACATCTGTGTGTGACAGCCCTCACACCCCCACAGCAACTGCAATCCCACCACTCATTTACAGCCAGCAGAGCTGTAGCCATCTCCCTGCTGCCCCTGACCTTCCCCTCCTCACTGGGAGGTGACAGACTCTACTCTCACATCTTCAGCCCTTCCTTACACTGCCACGTAAACAAGAGCAGCAGATTATCAGTATTGCTGTGAGTACATCAAACAGAGTTCCCTCCTCAGCCTGAGCTGCCGAGCTAGAGTGGACTGGTATTTTCTCCTACCTGCTCCAAGCTCCCTTCCGTGGCTGGTGGCTGGCCCCCAGGTCCTGGCTGAGCTGATGGTCTGGCTGCATTTTTGCTCCAGGTCTGCCTGCCTCTCCCTCTGCTTGGTCTGCAGTTGATAGATCCTCTGATCTTGAGCATCCAGCTATTGACCCGCCCAGGGAAAGAAAGAAAAAATGGAAAAAAAAATCAATTAATACTAAACGGCTTAACAAAACCCTGAACAGCACAGACCTGATGCTGCTGGGGGTGGGGACTGGCAGGAGGAGACACCCCCCCACACACATTAGCTGCAAAAATCTGATGTTCTGGGGACAGGAAGCCAATATGGTGGGTGTGATTTGACATGCTCACCCACAGCAGGCAGACATGCCCAACGCAGGAAAGCAGAGACTGCTGACTGGGGCACCTGGTTCTGCTCATGGAAGGGGTGTCAGACTCCCAGCGTGAGGGAAGCAAAGAGCAGCTGAGCAAGACCAAAGTTATTCTAACCAGTAACCAAACACCCAGCTGCTGTTGCAGCTGCATGTTGAGCTCTTCAGGCATTTTCCCTGTCTGCTGTCCTCGGAGCAGAGACGAAGGGGCTCGGGTACCCCACAGCCTGTCCATCTCCCTCCCATTGTGCCTGAACAGGAGCAGTTCTAAGGGTTCAGCATACTCACTTCTGGGTGTCCCAGCTCTGAGGTGTTGGCACAAGGCAGAAGCAGGGAAGAATCATGAATGTCAACCAAGGAGCATTAGCATGACAAGACTCAAGTATCAACCCCAGCTCGGAGCCACTCTCCCCGATGCCTTGGCCATTTACCCCTCAGAGATGCTGCTCAACTTCTTGTGATGGGCAAGAGAAGCCACAGTCAGCAGGAACCGTATGGCTCCTGCCCTGATAAGGAAGGGGAGGCAAGAGAAAATGCTGGCCACACAGCTTAGGAGTTGGTCTGCTTGGTGGCTTAAATTCAGCAGAACTCCTCTGCATTGCTGGCTAGTGATTGTGCCATGCCCTGCCATAACCAAGGGTCCTGTGTGCAGTGATGTGGTCACTGCAGGTGAGAACAGCATCCTGCTTCTGCTGCTCAGATACGCCTGGAAGCAGTCCTGTGTCCTGGAGAAAGGGGCCTTCAGAGCTTTCTGCAAGCACTGCCTGGCCACCACCACCTTGGCTCGAGCTGAGAGCCCTCCTGCCCTTGGGAGGGCCCTGCTGCATGAGGGGCTCTCCCGAAAGCAATGTTTCCTAGAGGCTTCTCCCTCTGGGCACGTGTCCATCTGTCCTTCCAGCACTGCTGCTGCCCCTGGACCCCCTGGGCCCACTTGGGCTCCACATTGCTGCCAGGCACAGCTGAGTGCTGCCAGCAACACCACCAACATCCTGCAACACAGGCAGCAGCGGAGGGGCCTCATCAATGTTCACTGACTTGCTAAACCTAGAGAGGATTTCTATATTAATTAATGCTAACTGATTAGTAAAATATATTTATTGAAGACTGTCACCCAGCTGTCAACATTCAATAAATACACCAATAATCAATTTGCATGTAATTAACACAAAATTATGTTAATATCTACGTTAAAGTTGTATTTCAGCACACACAGGCAGTGTTCAACCCACGGTGCCAGGTCCCAGCTTCCACTGATGAGGGGCTGAGTGCTGTGCCAGGCAGCTCACAGAGGGGGCACTGGAAGGTCCTTGGAAGAAAGGTGAGCATCTCCCAGCAGCGGCAGACTGGACAGATTCCAAAGCCATAGGCTCACAAAGCTTTGTCAACAGGGATAATGAGAGACAGATGAGAGATGGAGAGGAGCTGATGTCTCCTCATGATCCCCCTCCCCCCAGCTGCCAGGCAGGTGAGTGGGCTTGGGAGGCAGAGTGATTCTAGGATTTTCAGTGCAATGAGGCTCCCTGCCAGCTCTCTGGCACCAGGAGTGCCTGTGACAACAGGGCATGTCACATGGCTCCATGGAACAGCATCTGCCTGTGGGTCTGAGGTCGCCAAGGGGTTCATCCTGCCCAAAGCAGGACTGCCTGCCCGAGTTTCCCTCCTTCCCATGCCATTCAGACAAGTCCATCTTTCTTCTTCCCCAGCGCAGCCCCACGCAGCAGGAAAGACGGTGGCATGTTTAGGGTGAGCATCCCCCACCCCCACCCCTTCTTCTCTCATTTAAGTGGAATCACTTGTGCCATTTCTGCTTTGCTTTTCAAAAGCAATTACTTTCATGTCATTTTTACAGACATGCACGGAGAGCGAGAGAGTGAGGGCTTGATTATGCCCCCTCCCATCCCCGTCCTATGGCTTCCGCAGTGGTGGTGAAGTATTAAATTAAATGAGGTATCTATGGAGCGGCGATGGTTTCAGGTCAGAGGCGCTATGGAAAGCTGTATGCTGCACTGCTCCTGTATATGTAAATGGATATATTAAAACCACTGATGTCAACTTGCAGCACTCATCTCTTCTGCTCTCGGGTGATCAAAGCTGATTGCAGAGGCAATTACTGCGAAGGAAAAGAAAATCACGGCCTCCTGCTCATCCCTGAGCTACTGGAGTTTAATTGCTTAGTGTAGCTGAAGCTGCCTCTCCATCTCCCTGGTATGCACGCACACATGTGGGAGCAGGGCATGCCTGGAGACAGACAGGAATGGACATTTTTGGGGATGGGCGGGGAGAAGCACCCGAAGCAGGGGAAGACCACAACATGAAAAATAATGATGCTTAAAAATGAATTAGACCACTATAGCAGGCAGGGCTGTATCTTAGCAAGCCGCTGGATCGATAGCACAGGGAAACAGGGCAGCATAAATACATGCCTGTGAGACAGCCTCTCCCATTCTCTGGTCTCTGGTCCAGGATTTACAGTAAGGCTGCTTCAGTCTTTTACAGGATGTGGCTAATCAGACTCCCAAATTCTGGTGACACCGGTAATCAGGACCCCTGTTTTACAGCTGAAATCACTGGAAGGGAAGGTGTTGGTGCTGTCCTGAGGCATCCCAGCTCCTCGCCCTGGTCTTACCTTTGTGTTTCACGAGGGATTCCACAGGTGCACCATGAAGGCAGAGGACACTTTTTAGGCAGGAAACACTGTGACACAAACACAACACTTGGCTGAGTTGTCATCAGTCCTGTGCCACACACCTGCCCAGGTTGCCCAGCTGTACCACGGAGTCACTCAGTGCTGGTCAAGCTTTGCCTGTGGTGTCTGACCTGTCCTGAAGCAGGGCTGAACATGTGCTCTCTGTATGCACCCCTATACCTGGCCTGAAGCAGGGCTGAGCAAAGCGTAAGGCATCAGATCTGTCACTAGCATGTTACAATGGAGCAGGGGGGCAATAACGAAGGTGGGGAGGGGAGCAAACAAAAGACCTGCCTTCCCACTTGAGGGAGGCCACAGCCACCCCTGTGGCACCACAGAGGTGTTGGCACCAGTCTCACACAAGGCAGGAAAGACCCCAAGGATGCACTGTCTGCTGTAACCCTGTTCTCTCTGATGGCTGTTGCTCTCCTCCCAGCCTTGGCCAGGATGAGCGCTCCTGTGAAACCATCCTCACCTGACACCTGGGGAATAGGGTAGACCCAGAGGAATCCAGGGGCTGCAGTGCGTAGCCAGAGCAGCCACCAGCAGCAATTCCCTGAAAGGCAGAGGAACAGAAATGCCTAATGGTGAGAACAGTTCTGCCATCCCACAGCTGCATTTGCGAACGATGAGTCTGGCCCCCAACAGAAAGTGTTTACAAAGTTATAAGCGCTAAGTTACTTGGTCTTCTGAATTTTTGACCCTTGAGGGTTTTGCTTTTGTGCTTTTCTGCTGAAGCACTGGAAAGTGAAGGATAGGGGGTTTTTTTAATTGCAACCAAAGCCCAGGACTCTGTTATTCCTGCTTGATTTTACAACAGGAGCTTCAAAAAACCAACAGAAAATCAGAAAACCCAGAAATGAGCCTTGTGATCTGCTCTGGCTGCAGGAGAGCCAGGAGCCCTCAGTGGTGCTGCCTGGCCCCTGCCCATGGGTGGGCTCTGCCATGGCCTCCTCCCTGCCCTGTGAATCCAGATTTCAACCCAAGGATGCAATTCCTTTTTTATGAGCTGCCTGTCTCTTTTTGTTTAGCTGAGAGTGCTTGGAGCCCTTCCCCCACCTCCTTTTCCACCACTGCTCTGGTTTTATTCAATTCAACACTTGAGGGAACTGCAGATGAAATGTCTCTGAATCTAAATTGCCAGCGATAGATCTAACAGCCTTTTTCCCTCTCCCCTCCCCGAACTCCCCTCAGACAGAATGCTCCAGCACATTGTCTCTGCCGTGCTTGGCTCCAGCTGCAGAACAGCAGCACCAGGATGGGAACATGGCAGTGAGAGCATGGGGTGCACAGCCCTCTCCTGTGCCATGTGCTGGCAGGTGAAGGGAGAGGAGATTGGAGAATGCCCTCACTACTGGTCGTGCCTGTGCGCCCGAGCACTGCCAGGCTTGTTATGGGGCTTGTGATGCCAGGTGGGCAAACGGTGTAGGAAAGGCTAAACTTTTCCTTTCCATAGGCAAAACTCCTGACCTTAGAGCATAGAAAAGTGGTCAAAAGGAAAAATAAGGCAAAGAGAAAGAAGGAGTCAAAGCTGGGAGACACAGAGGAATTAAGATCCTGAAGGAGTCTGTACATGGGGAAGAGGCTCTGGAGCAGTCCTGCAGAGCAGCTCCCTCCACAGAGCTGGGACTTATAGCATTATCTATATGCTGGGGAAATGAAATTATTTTTGTCCTTTGGCTGCAGAGATAAATAATAAAATATTGTCAGAATAATACTGAAACAGTAATTATTTTTTTCTGAGTGTAGAGACAGAAAGTGAAGCGTTAAGTGTAATGAGGAATGAAATACTTCACTGGACTCTAAAGCCTAGTAATACTGAAACCTAAAGACAACCGTTAAAAAATATCAACTTTGCAATGTCAATACTATTCTATGGAAAAGACCAGTTGGTGTGTTAATCCACAACTGCAAATGGTGTCCATTTCCACTCAGATAATAAAAACCACAGCTGACATCTGTCCTGCTCTCAATAGTCCTTCAGTCCCATTCACTCCTCATATACAGATGGTATGGAAAATTCCTTCCCAATGGAAGGACATGTTGAGAACAAAACAAATAAATGGAGTAGAAAAATAAACATACCAAGAGGCATTATGCTGATTGCATTACAGATTTTCATATTTAATTAAAAGAAAACCTGCCTTTGAGTATCTGTCAGGAGAACAAAATCCTGCTGTAGAATCCATGGCCTGTCCAGGCTCTGGAACAGTGCAGGTTTCCACGGAAATCTGGCTCGTTATTTGCAATGAGAGCTTCCTCTTCACAGGAGGTTTTCTGCCATGAATCCAGGCATTTTTACACCTGTCATGAGGAATAATCAGACAGCCTGGCTTGTTTTGAAGCGCTGGAAAGGGAACTGCTGGGAAAATATGTGTTTTCACACACTGTGTGTGTGAAAAGGAGAGGAAAAGGGGTCATACGGTAACATCTGAACACCACCAAGACACAGTCCTCCTGGCAGAGCTCTGGATTGCATCAGTGGAAAAGTCCGGGTTTTCTGATGAAACAAGAAATCTGCAGCTAGGCAGCTCAGAAAGTATAAATCCTCCCTGCCTCACATTCCTGTGTCCTGATTTGCTGTGCGAAGGGTGCAAACATGTTCCTCCCACCACTCATCTCCCCTCACTGCAGCATCCCTCACCTCTGGCTGGAGTATCAGGTGATGACACATGAAACACAGGTTACTGGGCACACACTGAAGTGACAGGCACAGGGTCTGGTTTTCAGGAGCAATTGATCTGTGCAGCTCCTATGAGCATCACATGGGTGCTGCATGCTGAGGAAGGGGAAGCAGAAGCTGTAAAACGACTACACTCATCACTGATAGGCACATCCTCTCACAGGAGTGAGGGGCAGCCCAGAAAAAGAAGATGAATGGTGGGCTGAATAGACAGAGGAGCCTAGACAAACACACAAGTAAGCAAAGACCTTAACAATTTATCAGCTTATTCTGAAGTCGTGGTGGCTACAGTGATGTTACTGCCAAGCTGCAAACCCGAGCAGTTTCTGCTGGAAGATCATTGACACAGAAACCAGCCCAGTTACTCAGTGTTTGGGTGAAGAACAGCACCAAAAAAGGGCCTCCATACACTAGCTGGTTTTCACCTCTTTACCACTGCCATGACACAGTCCTGATGCTCACAATTGTGCCTCCACTGCAGCAGTTTTGAGCACCCACCTGCTCCACTGACTGACCGTGGCTGCAGGCAAGTGTGGAAATACTGAATAACAACCAAGAACTTCACTGGAAAAACCATCGAGGAAATTCTTGAAATTTCTTGAAGACATGAATTCCCCAAGGAAACATCTGAGATGCAAATATGAGGACTTGATACACGTGGCTGTATCACCCTGCTGTTCATTTTAAAGTCAGTCTACATATATATGTTCACTGGAGACCAAGGACATGCAGAAAAAACCCCCACAGGTGAAGGCTGTGGCTTTTGAAGCTGGTGCCAATGCCTCCATGGCTGCTTTAGGGACAGCTGAGGCACATCTGTCAATACTGAGAGCCAAGCTGAGTCCTGGGAGGGAAGACCAGCACGGTGGCCGTGGCGGTGCCCTCGCTGCCCTGGTGTGGGCAGGTCCAGCTGCAGGAGCCTGGTGCAGGGCTCCACAGGAGTGGCAGTCTCATGGGCAGATTGAGGGCTGGCAGTGGAGCCCCTCTCCCTCTGAAGAACTCCCAATGGCACTGAGGTTCTCTCAGAACCTCATCAGCCATTGCTGACAGGTTTCAAGGTGAGATGGGAAAATACCACACATCTAAAAGTAAAAGACAGGAGGAAGACTTTAACCTCACTCTACAATCATACTAACTTTGTCACAATAAAAGTCAGAGCTAAATCCTGCCACTTCACAACTTCCCACTCCGGAAAGTGCTCAAGCACAGACATTTTCCATTGGCCGCCCATTGCAGGCATAAGGGAGAGACTCCAGGATCCTGTCTGCACAGCAGCACCACCAACAAATGCTGCAGCAGTAACGGAAGACTGTCGTGATGCAAAGCAACAAGGTCACACGATACGTCCAAGAGCCCTCAGAAAGGCAAGGGCTCTCCAGATATTGCAGAGGGAAGCTCAGAATTGTTCTCAGTTCATTAGGCTTTGCCTGAGGGGTTTTCTTCCAATATTAACTACAAACAAGCTTAAGGTTTTGTGCATGCAATGCAGAAAGGTGAAGGGGAAGGTTTACCAAAAGCCATTTGTAAATATGCTAAGGCAATTCATATCTGTTTTTAAAACTCATCAAATATCCTGTGTACTAAGTCACCTTAAACAAGAACGTTGAAAAAGATCTGTCAATACAGCAGCATCTTTTTCTGCATAGAAATTTTACATCAATGCTGGCAAAGAGTCTGTGCATAAATTACACATCGCAGAACACACAGTGCAATTTCCTTCCCTCCAGGCACCGACACTGTGTTCCCCTGCAGCCTGCCTGCTCCTCCGAGCTTTATGACCCCGGTGAGATGAGCTCTCGCTGTTTTTTTCCTCGTTACATTCTGATATTTCAAAGCATGGGCTGCTTCTCACTCCCATCTCCCTGCTCCACATTATTAATGAATTGGAAAGCAGACATCATTAGTTTTTGGAGACCATTTCTTTTAAAATTTACAGAACCCTTCATCTGAATCCCCAGAGCCAGTCTGCTGTTCTCATCTTGGAATCTTATTAGCATCATATCTCCTGGATCCTGCCATGCAAACTGCATTGCTATGCACTTTCCAGCACTTGACCCTTTTGCGGACGGAATTAATTTTCTCTTTGAAGCCGGAGCAGCATGCTGTTGTGCTTGTTAAAGGAATAAAACTCATGGTGGAAGAGAGGAAATAAGGAGAGGTTATTCTCAGTTAAATATAGGCCACAATGAGCTTTATTATAGGCAGGCTGAGAGAGATTGGCCAAAAGAAATAATAGATTGATGACGCTTTATTACCAGAAACGTCTCCCAAAATAGCGGGCAAATAAACTAATGGATAATAATCACTGGGAAGTTCTGGATTCAGAGCTTCTCCTGTTCAGCAGCATCACTTTCCTTTGCAGCAATCTGAATCTGCCACCTGCTTCTGTATCTGAAATACCCCCAGACTTCTGGTGAATTAATGGTGAATTTTGGTGGAATTAATGTGAAAAATATAAAGAACCATAATTTGCTCCCTGTTCCAGGCAATGGAAAGGTGCCCAAGCTCCATATGAAGTGCCTAAATTAAAGCTCTGGTACAAAGAGGTCTTTCTCTAAATGAGTGTAATATCTAACACCCCAAGAACATCCATGGCATTGCTACTATCCCCTTCAAAGGCACAACATCCCTAACAACAAAGTAAAGTAGTACTAGAAAATGTAGAGTGTTTGTTGCTCAGTTTGGGCTATTTTTTATTGCACAGGACTCCTGGAACTGAAAAGCTTCCTCATCTGCATTCTTTTTACAGTTTTGCTTCTGCTATCTGGTTTTAGCAGCAATCTTTACTATGACTGTTGTAGAGGAAATTCCTTAGATGAAGTTTTCCAAAAACTCATCAGGAATATGTTAATAAAAACTGCAGAAGTTTATTTTTAAGTAACTTCTTGCAAAAAATACAAAGCCAAACAGCCCAGAATAGCAGAGCAAGGCTTACACCCTCACTATTGGTAAAGCGACCAGGCTGGATTCAGACACTGGAACAGGTCTAGGATGGTTCACACAACTGGCAGTGGGATGGGACACCAGTTTAAATCGATAGCTAACTGGATTGCTCTTTTCTCATGGCTGAGCAGTGGTCCAGGTGAAAGGAGGAGAGAGGAATCCAGTTCATCCCAATCACACAAGGGAGCCACAACCCTGGAGTCCTATTCATGTCATGGAGTCTAAAGGAAGAGTAAAAGCTCCTGACCTAGGTGGGACTGGAAGCAATTCATTCCTCGCTGCACACACCTGCCCTATCAAAGCCAGCCCAGAGGTCAGCCTTGGAGATGGTCTTTGCTGTGAAGGTTGGTTCTACCTCATTTAGCTCACAAACAGCCAAATCTTGACAGCACCATCCAGGCACTTCTTCCAACACTCCAGAGGCCATGTCAGAGGCATACTCAGCACCCCAGTTACCTCTCCCTCCCCTTCCTATCTTGCCAGGACCCATAACATTGGTCTGTCTGGAAAAGAAAAGATCCCCAGGCACAGGTACCTCAGGCAGTGATAGGACAGTCCCTCATGGTGTGCAGCAAGCCCGAATGTATTTTGCAGGTTACTGTGCTAGTAACACTGGGTGAGTGTGTATCATGTCCGTTACCTTATCCTTTACCCTGTCCTCCAAAGAGCAAGAGAACTGGAGAACTGGTACTCACTCTTTTCTCCTCGTTTACTCTTCACTTTCTAAAAATGTGGCAGAAATTGGTGCAGAATTCGTCAGGCAAATGGTGTTACAGCGGCAGCACAAGTGCCAGAGACAGGCTGGCAAGAGCTTATGAATAGCACAGTGGATGATCTATAGCCAAAGCCATGGGCAAGCGCTAGCCATTAGTCTGGGCGCTGGTAATGCACTCCCTGAGTCCATTACTCACCAATCCATCAGGCAGCCTGCTACAGACGGAGAGATTCCAGCACTTCTAAATCTGTAAAGCGATGGCTGGCAGCCTGCACTACATGCCCTAGGTTACAAGGGCATGGAGGAAGACAATTCATTTTATGTCATAGCCAGTATTTCTTCTTCTCCTTTTCTGTGTGTACTTAAGAAATGGACCTTCTATTATCTGCAGATTGATAGCCAGGAGAATGCTCTGGTGTCTCTGATCACATTTAGTACTGAGAAAGCTTTCAAAGGACGATGAACCTCGCTGTTTTCATTAGCTGGACTAAGTATGGAAACATGCACAAGTGCAGGTGGAATTTCTTAATTTATGAACAGTGCCTACAGTAGAACTGTTTTAGAAAAACACTGCAATTACAAGACATAGTTGGAACACTGGATATGACAGAATCAAGGTTGCCAGCATAATCTGGGATCTTCTGCATAAGCATTTGCTATGGGCTCTGATGCACATCTCACACTGTCCTGGACTTATTAATTCATACATGCACAGAAAAGGCATCAGTCAGTGCTTCCTACCACAGCTCAGTGTGTGGCTCCAGCTCCAACTCGCATTTAGGGCCCACTTTTCAAACATCTCACAGAACTTTGCTATTAATCTGCTTGTGGAATTTCTATTACATTCATCACTCTCAGTTCTCCAGGAGCAGTCCCTAATCTCAACACCCCTGCAAGAAAAAAGTTTTATCATCTGCACTTTCCAAGTGCCAAATAGAGACAGACCCAAGCACAAGACTTGTCCTCTAATTTTAGGTGCTTGGTTCGAGGTGTCTAGTTCTAATTTGTGAAGCATTTAACAACTTTATAGCATTTCATATGTTTCAAGCAAAACTCTGAGTGCTCAGCAATTCCACAAAGAAATACATTCCTGTTCCAGGCGTGGAACACAAGGAGTTATCTGCAAGGATCCTGGCTTGTCCGCTGCCTCCAGTAACAACAAACATAACAACCCTGTATCTGTCACTAAAGGCAGCTCCCCACCGAGGCAGCTCTGAAGCCACTGTTTGCCATCCACCAACACTTTCAGGTTCCACAACAGCGGGGTGAGGAATCCCTCACATGACAACCATGTGTGCCACATGCTGATCCATTTCCAGGACAGGATCTGTGCACAAAGCAGGTCACCAAAGCACAGGCACTCACACCTGAGGCTGGGCTGAATCGCGCCACTGTGGCAGGTTCTGTAGTTTGGGAATGTAGGTCAAGAAGTGGCAAGCAACCAGAAAGAGAATCTTTCCATAGAAAATGTCAATACTACTTTTATGTGACAATATGAGTCAATATTTACATGTAAATTAAACAAAGGAACTTCACACATTAAAATTTAAATAGGAAATTAACTTTGAATACTTGGTTCTAGGCACCTTTTTAACTTTTCCTTGCCACAGCCAAAGTCTGTAATGATGAACACACCAAACCCTCCCTCTTCTCCAACCTGACCCCGTTTTCCCTATCCACGGCTGCCTTGACGTCTGTTTTAACTGAGCTTTGTATTCAAGAGTCTGAGCAGAAATAGGAAATGCCGCTCATGTCCAACACAGGTGGATTCATGTTGCAGTAAGTGCCTGAAATTTCTCATTTCATGCATTTTGAACACCCAGATTTGTAATTCAAAACCACTGACATGTTTTAGTTTGTTTTCCTTTTTGGGAGCCAGTCTGGCCATAGACAAAAATGGGCAGCTTGAAGCATGAGGCGTGGCCAACGCAACCCATTGCAGCTCCCACTCCCTGCCCTGGTGAGAATGAGGACTGGGAAGCAGGGAAATGGGAGAACAAATGACAAATGGAAAAACCATGCAAGGAAAAGCATATGAGCCTGGCAGAACTAAAATCAAAGCTCTGTCATCCCAAGGAACATCACCATCCCAAAGAAGGAGGAAGAGGCACACTGTGATGAAATGGGAGCAGTAGGAATTCATTTGCCTTGGAGGCATCCCTACACATGAACTCACACAGGCATAGAGGAAACCTCACTCTGCTATTCCTGCAGGGAACCCTCACCCTCAGGCTAACCCTAAAGCAAGCATTAACCTACTTATTGTGCCCTGGGGCAGTTTGCAGGGTGAGGAAGCTTCCTGTTTGGGAGGAAGAGGAGCAGAACTCAGCATCTGAGTACAATATCCTATGGTCACCTGAGAGCAACAACATGAACCTCTTGTCATTTTGGCAGAGCTGGGCTAAGGCAGGGCACCCTCCCGTCCTTGTTTTGAGTCATCTCCTTCCATGAATAGACAAAGTGTAACTTCATTAGAACAGAAGCGTCACCATTTTAGGATCCCTTTGCTGGGGCAGCTTTGGAACCTTCAGCTTCTTCCTTCTGCCATTAAGGCTCTCTGACTGTGCAGTGAGGGCCCAGGCTGAGTCACCCGTGCCAGGTCTGTTCCACTCATCTCACGGGATGGGAGAGGGACAAGGGACGTGACCACCCTCCCTGCTCACTAAACCCTCCCAAATCTCAGCTGCTCTCAAAGAGCCAAACACGACCAGCCAAAGTGAGGGAGTGCCAAGAGCTCCCTTCTCTGGGCGTATGCTCATGAGATTTGAGCAGCCTTTGTCCCTTCAGAAGATTTATCCTGCGTCACCTGTTTCCCTTGCCTCACCACCAAACCCCAAAAACCTGCTGTTGGCCTGTTATCCCAGATCTTCAGGATCAAACACCAGTGCTTCCATTCAAACATATGACCACAGCAGCAGGAGATACTGCTGCAGCTTTTAGCACGGGTCATCATGGTGCTACCTTTGAGACACACATACGTAGGTACTGGAGCAGAAAGCCCCAGTCCTGGGTCTGGGGACAGCAAAGTGACAGTGGCAAAAACAAAGTAAACAGAATCACTGAGCTGGCAAACTGAGTGGGCACCACTAGGCTGGGCGAAACATGAAAAAGGGTGACCATGTCTGAGGGAGCAGGAGCCACAGGCACTGTGTGAGCAGGCAAACAGAGGGGAGGCACCAGCTGGCAGTGAATGCTGAGTGACTACAGTGATGATCTGTAGCGGTACTGCTGGCCTTTGCTGGAGGGCTTTCACCTGTCCTGTGACAGCTACAGCCAGTGATGTTCCTCTACTTTATACCTTAGAATATACACTTAGGAAAGAAACACATGGTTCTACGGAAGAGAAGCATCAGATCTCTCCAGCTAGGAGCCTAATCCTACAAAATCTGCTCCTTCAGTTACTGAAGAAAAGTCTAAGTGGCTGAATTTCACTGTGCCAAGATATTAAACCATATCATTTCCAATCAGAGCTATCTCTACAAACACAGATCAGCTGCAGTGACCACTGTGAGGAGAGTACCAGAGCCACAAACAGGCCCATCTGATGCTTGGGACCTTAACATCAGGATAAATCTTGACAAGGATCCTGATTTCCATCTGGGAATTCAGCAGCCTGTCCTGTTTTGCTGAAGGTGCTGTCCACACAGCACCACTTTGTTCCCCAAGTCTGCAGCACCCTGACGAAATCTGCCTGTAGCATCTTTGATGCTTTTGAGTCATTCTTTTGATACAGGATTGTGCTGTATTGCCTCATCTCACTGAACCTTTGCCTCAATCAAACCCAGGACCAGTGGCCTGGCTGCCATCCTGCCACCCTAATTTTATCTACACCAGGAACACAGGAGCTGCACATTTACACTCGGATTGTTTTACTTTTATTTATTTTCTGTCCTGAAAGCGGTCAGCTTGCTTCTTTTCAAAGCCTGCAGTCAGCTTTAATCTACTTAGCTGGGATTAATGAGAGATTTGTTAAAGATTTAAAGATTTTACACACTTTGCTTACAACTGTTTTTATCTATATCAGGCAAAAAGCCCCATGCAGGCAAGCCATTCCTAATGCTGGGCACATCTGTCAGGTATGCCAAGGCTGGTGATGTGATGCTAATGGCTGATGCTTTTTGCTGGCACACTGGTGCCCTCATGGACCTGGTCAGACAGCAGTGCTCAGAATCTGTCTGTATGTCACCCTTCTTCTGCAAGACTGAGTAAGGGAGGGAAAGAGCTGCCAGCTCAGAATGTGGGTCATTGCATTGGCATCAGCAGCTCCCACTGCCACAGAGTTTGGCATCGATAGGAGTGGAAAATTGGGATTATCCATCCAGCCGAGGCTGGCATTGCCTGATGGTGCATGCTTTACCCAGGAGCGGTGGGAAGGAAACTGCAGTTCCTGGGGGTTATCTGTAACTGTATCCTACTCCTAAAAACAGCATTGATAGTGGAGGAATGGAAGCAGGCAGTGGAGTGACTCCAAGTTGAATGGGAACTCCTCTTGCTGGAAATGATGACAACAGGTAATGCCAGCAGGGACATGGTTAAACTGCTCTGCTGGGGAGCCCCAGGCACAGAGGCAACCGATCACAAGTCCCTGGATCTGTGTTTCAGACAACTTATCGAGGGACAGAGAGCAAGTCCTGCAGGCAAAGGCCCCAGGAAGTCCCAAGGATGGAGCTGCAGGGAATTCTTCCAATGCCACAGGTGAGGAAACACGGGAGAACACTGGAAGTGAGCAACAGGAATCTGTCAGGTATGCTCTGTTCAGCTGGCAAAAGCCACCACCTCAGCAGAAACCCAAACCGTGAATGAGCAGCAGTGTGAGGGATTCCCCATGCACTGTCCCTTGCTACTGACCTACAGAGACCAGACAATCTTGTCTAGCAGATACCGAGGTTTCAGTGCCTGTTCGAGATGACCTTTCCTTCTCCCACCCCAAAAAAGCTGTTTCATCGCTAAACATTTGCTGTCCTCAGTGCAGCACCAAAACCACAAGAGAACATTCATGTGTTTTGGTGGTTTCATAAAAATATCAGAAAGCAGCATAGAGTGCAAGGAGGGGGACCAGAACCAGGACACTGAACAGCCCAGAGCAGGACGGGGACTGGGACCAGCTCCCCACGCAGCCCTCAGCACAAGGAGTGGGACTGGGACCAGGCCCCCGTGCAGCCCAGAACACGGTGGGGCAGCTCCAGACACAGCAGTGGGCTCTCCCTAAAGAAAGACTGAGTGCCCCCTGATAGCCTGCCCATCCCTGTCCCCCATCTGGAGAGCCACACCAGTCCTGGTGTAAGATCTGCTGATGCTACCCTGAAGACCCCAACAGGGAAACAGACATCCTCCTCCTCCTTTCCAGCCTGCAGGAGCCTTTGTGACAAGTGAAGCAGGGTGGTTTGCCTTGAGTTTAAAAAGATCTCTAACTCCTGACATTGCAGGGCCACTGATCATAGAGCTGTGGGAAACTCCCTAGGGCTACCATCCCACGTCCTCCCACTGCCCCCAGCCTTTCCTGCTCTCCACAAAGCACCCTGCCTCCAGAGGGACACACTAGTTGTTCCCCAGTGGCCCTGGTCTTGCATCTCCTCCAGGTCAGATTCGGCTACTTTTCCGTGCCAGCAAGGACCAGCCTGGGGACAGTCATCCCTTGGCGCTGGGGGGACGGTCACCCCTTGGTACAGGGGCAGGCACCAACCCTGAGCAGCAACAAGCATAAGATGCTTCAGAGTCTGGCTGTGCTGCTGCCTCTCGCTGGCGTGTCACACAGACTACATGCTGGTTTGCCTTGTACCTGATGTGGAGGGTCTCTTCATATCCCCACACCAGAAATCTCCAGTCACAGGTAAAAGCAGTCCATGAACTCACTGCTTTGTCCTGGGGATGCTCAGTGTGACTCTCACTGTCACAGCCTGGACTTGCATCCACTAAACACACCACACACAGCCACAGTATTTTGAAATGGACGGGAAGTGTGAGATTGTTCACTTTGGAGGTATCTAACACCAGAAGTGATTTGGAACCAGGGAGATAAACACATTTGGGTTTTACAATTGAAATGCAGACTCTCAAGAACAGCAAATCACACTTTCTTGACCAAAAGCCTTTTCAAGGACTTCCCAGAGCTGAGGAAGGCTGATGCTGAGCTGCCCTGACCCCTGGGCTCTCACATCCCCCTGCTCCTCGTTAGATTCTGCCCAGAGTGGCAGGCTGTGACCCACACAGCTTTCCACGGGCTTGCACATTATTATTTACCATCTCTCTGTGCAGACAGCTCAGAACAGCAGCTTGCCTAGGTGTAAGAGCACAAATGCATCCTCTTGGTGCTCCCCAGATCATCAGACATGCAAAGAAGATGGAGAAAAGGAAAGAAAATGTCTTGATACCTGTCCTGAATGTCCGGATACTCCAGAGACCTTTCCAGTGCTGACACCGAACGCTGCGGCGTTGGACGGGACACGCAGGGTCCCTCCGCTGGCAGTGCCAGCCCTGCGCTGCCCTTGCAGCTCTCTCCAAGGTCACGGGGCTCATATCCGAGCAGGGACTGGACCTGGCGCAGAGCAAACCAGCAGGAATCCCACTGTGAGGGTCGTGAGAGGCTCAAAGCAGCTCCTCAACGCACACTGTGCCTACGATCTCACTTACCTGAACAGTGCAGGGGCTCTGTGGCTGGTGAGAGCCCCAGGGGACCTGAGCGAGCCCCGGCTGAGCCACCTGTGGGACTGCCTGGCCAGCCAGCCCCGTGTCCCGGCCCTAGCCCTGCTCCCTCGGAGAAGTTCGAGGGGAGCAAGTGGGAGCTTGGCAGAAGGAAAAACAGGAAATAAATAAAGCAAGAGGACAGGGTGGGAAGGGGGGCTCAGTTCTCATTCCCAGACGTTTGCACTCCCGGACTCAAGCAGACTTTGCAAAGTGAGTGTGGACCCTCCTAGCAGGGCAGCCGGCAGCTGCCTCCCCACGCTGCAGATTTTATAAATTCTGGGAAACACTTTTAGACAGACACCGGCACTCATAAATTATACAACTCATTTGCATATCCCAGTCATGAGACATTATGCAAATGTGACCTGATTTGCATAATGGATTCCTCTCATCGCTTCACTTGCTTCATGCTTTTAAAAAAGCAAAATGAAATAAAATGAAAGCACAGGAAGGTGAAAGAAGCAAGTTCCCAGCGCTGCTGCGCCTCCTCCTGCCACGCTGACACCCTCACCAGCGGCACACTGGGGCAAAGGAAAGTGAAAAACCAAAGCCCACCTGGGTTATTTCTCTCGTAATTACAACAAACTAACTTTCCCTTGGCTTTGATGCTTCACCCCAAGCAACACATCGGAGCCGGTTAGGGCAACTGAGTTCTGGCAGGCAGGACGAGACCGTGACAGCTGGGGGCCTCTGATGCTCCACGCTGCCATGCAGGGTGCTCGGGCCGGGGAGCCCTGTGGCGTGAGACGTTCCTGGGCTGCGATGGGGCGTTGGGGCACAGCTTCCCAGCTGAAACTTCAACAGCTCGTTTTGAAAGACAGGTGCATAGGAGAGGCGAGGGGAGGGGTTGTGTCGACTGTTTATAGCAAAATACAGCGGTGATATGTTGGAAGGACGGGGCAGGAGAGTCAGCGGCCCCAGCCACACTCCAACAGGCGACGGCTGCCCGTCCGTCCATCCATCCATCCCTTCACAGTGCCTGGTTTTGCTGCGGGCTCTTCCCTGCCCCCCTGCACCCGCGCGAGGCAGAGCCGTGCCAGGCGGCTGGCGTCCGCACCCTGTGGGAAAACTTAACTGTAATTCTTCAGCTTTTAAAATCAATTAACCCGTGTGTTAATTAACATCAAGTCGACGGGAGGAGGAGGAGGAGGGGAGAGCGGGAGGGAGGAGGGAGGAAAAGAGCTGCAAGGGCGGATGGCAGCGGAGTTGGCACAGTGCCATCCATTCAGTGGCAACGCCACAGCTCCCTGCGATCGCGGCAGCGGGTATATGTTACGGGGGCCCTGTGCGCGGGCCAGACAGTGCCGTAGAGCCAAGGGAGATTATCCAGACCCCCAGGAGCAAACGGCAGGCAGCGACCGGAGGCGCAAGTGCCAGGATTACAGACCAGGCTCCTCCGCCGCGAGCCCTTCCTCGGACGCACACCATGGGGATGGGGCTCCCCCGCCAGCGCCGCACAACTCGGACTTCCAGCACTTTTTCCCCCCTTTAGACATCATTCTGCCGCAGTGGAGCCAGCACAACGGATGCTTTCACACCCTGCGAGACAAAGGCCGTCGTCTCCGCCATGACACCGCTCCGTTCCAAGCCGAGGCCGGCATCTTGGAGTCTTTAAAAATAAATGGAAAAGGGAAATGCGAACAATAAACACAGCAATCGAAAAAACCTCATCGACAAACCCCTCGTGCCCGCTCTCCATGCCAGGGGCAACATGGGCATCTGTCGCAGCAGAAGGCGTTTGTGTGGGGCTTGCTTTTTTTTTTTTGGCTTTTTTTTCCCCGCAAGCTGTTGGCGTGTTTTGCCATTCAGGTTCGTTTACAATTAATGCCAAAAAAACCCCAACCACACCCAGCCCAGTCAACAACAAACAAAAGGGAGTAGAAGACATGGAGGGAGAAATGCCCAGGGAAGCTGCAAGAATGCGAGCTCCGGCCGATGCCATTTGCCATTTGGACAACCTCAGGGAAAGGTGCCAATTCTGCAGCTCGGGAGGGACCCCGAGGAGGGAACGCGAAGGTCTCCGAACATCCGAGGGAAGGAAGGGAGGAAGGAATACCGCTCTTACAGGGCAGGATCAGACTGCACACAGCCTCTGCTGGGAGGAGAGGGAATGTTTGACGGTGTAGCGAGATGCCTGTGTATGCACGCGCACACGGAACAGTGCGTACAGACACACAGACACACATGCACGCACCGCCTCGGGTCGGTGCAGGGCAGCTGTGTGAGCGGGGGGTGAGGAGATGTGTGTGTGCCTCTGTGTACACACGCACGCGCGTCTGTGTGGGGGTATTTATTTGTGTGCACGCGTGTAACACACGCAGGGAGATGTATGTTTGTGTGCCTCAGTGAGAGAGCGACAGGGAGTGAGGAAGAGACAGACACACAGACACACAGACACACACACACACACACACACATACACACACACGCTCACCCACTGTCAGTATACATCCCACTTTTTGACCTAGGTGTACACAGAAGATAAAAATCATACTGGAGCAGCAAGCAGGCAGCAGAGATTTATCTACATTCACTGCTATCACCAGGGAGATGAATGGGGCCGATCTGAAGCCCTTCACGAGATCCACTATGGGAGTGAAGGAGGAGGAGGGATGCCACACAGACATGCACAAACTTGAAGACAGAGAGATTTGGAAGGTGCTACTTGTGAAACCCAGGTGGCACTCGGAGGGCGAGCAAGGGAAGGAGCCGTGCGGGCGCTCCACGGGGTCCGGAGGGCGCGGGGGCTTCTGGACAAGGGCGTCAAGGGACAGCTGGCTACTTACGTTGTCTGCGCTGCTGAGGATCCTGCAAGGTGTTCTGTTGGCACTGGGCGCTGAGCCAGGGAAGGGCACTGGAGACAAAAGGGAGAGACAAAAAATAAAGTCATACAATGGGAATATTAATTGCCTCTCTTGCGGATTTTACAAAACTCACAAAATCTTTTCTTTTTGCCTGGTGGTTGTTTTTTTTGATTTTTTGGGGTTTTTTTTTGTGTTTGGTTTTTTTTTTTTTTTTTTTTTTTTTTTTTTTTTTTTTTTTTTTTTTTTTTTTTTTTTTTTTTTTTTTTTTGTGGATTGGTGCACTTCCTTTCTGTATGGAAAATATTAGCATGGGATTTACAGCCCAGCTACAGAGCTCGGGATTAACAGTGCTGGCATCTTTTGGGCATATTTTTTCTTTTAATGAATGAGCTTTCGCTGTTAATGAGGAATAATCGTTTGGCTAATGAGCTTTGAAACATTAAGAGAAAAGAGGTTTTTTTCCCGTTAATTGCCCTGGTGCGACCGCATGGATGGATTACAAAAGACAGCAGTAGGAACGCAGTACAAAGAGGGGAAATGTCTCCTGGAGTGGTATAAATGCAGAGATGGGTGATGCATCCCTGCACCTCTCTTTCCTTCGCTCTCTCTTACTCCCTCTCTGCCAACTGCTATGGGTTTCCATAACTCCGCAATCAAAGTGGATGCTCGGGGAAGATTATTATAGTCAAACAGTGCAGCGTCGGCGGCTAATGTCTCCAGTGTTTAATCATCATACAGTAGAATGGTTTTATGCATATTTCATTTGCATATCATTAAACCACGCTAGCGCGGGACATTCAGAGCTGGAGAGGTACAAAGTTGGGGGGAGAGAGTGGGAGAGCGAGAATGAGACAGAGGGAGGAAGGTCCTTGTGATGCCTATCTTCAAAAGCCAGGGACTTGTTCCATGATCTGTCTTCTACTTTTACTAAAATCATGATGACTTGGAAACCTTTGAAGTTGGATATAACCTTGGATTCTTCTAATTCCAGCAGAGTGATGTATTAGAAAGGGGGAAATGATGCTGCGCTAGACATTTAAAGGAATATAAGCTCCAGTGGAATGGAAATAGGAGCTCTTTGGGGAACGAACTGGCAGAGCCAGCCACAGCTTCAGCATCACACTGCTGGGTTCATACTGGTGAAGGATACCAAAGTAATACAAAAGAAATGAAGACAACATATACATTAAGATGGGGATTATATTTACTCTTTCTCTTTTCTTTTCCTTTTTAAAGGCACAAAGAAGGATGGAACCAGCGGTAATTTACACACTAATTAGCGAACTGTTGCTTCTTTTTGTGTTTGTTTTTCTTCTCTACTTTGGAGAGGGGCGTTTTCACCGCTGAAGTGATTAATCAATTATTTGGTAGCACAGATCCTTCTCCAGTGGCACTGATCAGGAAGAGAAGGTGGTGGCTGCGGGGGGAGGAACACAGTGGGCTCTTTGTAGATCTTATACATGCACAACATATTAATTGGGGTCTTTATAAAGCTCCCTCAATAGACTGTTTCTTTCCTGGAGACCAGCAGCTGGTTAGCCACCGTTGGCGACTCTTCAAACATCCCTTTGGCTGGGGGCAGTTCTGCCGCTGTTTGTTGTTGTGCTTTATTTTCTCTCTCCACAGTGGGGGCTGCGAGTGCGACTCTCCCACTGCCTGTGCTTCTGTATAGGAGACAGACAGACAGACAGACGGAATCAGTACCAAGACAATCTCTTGAGCTGGACGAGGAACTTTGCTTCCAAATGAAATACTGTTTTATTTTTAAATTATCTTCCTTTTCCTCCCCACTTCTCTTCTCCTCCAAGCCTTTGTGTCGGTTATGAATATTCAGATGAGCCGTGATGTGATTACACTGTACAATTACTTGTGTCCGTGACAGAGGCAAAGGCACTGAGGAAAGACAGAGCCAGATGAGCTTGGAGCTCATTTGGGGTTTGTTTTCCGTATTTTCCCCCATCTCCCTGGCACTGCGGCACATGCAGATGTCGCTGTTGTTCTTCATAAAGCCCTAATGATATGCAAAAGCATAACGACCCCATTTGGGTTCAGAGCATCAACGAAATATTATTGGGGGGGAATCCTAACTGAAGGAATGTCCACATAAATTATTTTTATTTAAATGAAGAGGTGGCAGCGAGGCAGAGGAAGTCACATGAATACATGCATAATGTGAGCACACAGAAAGGTTATCGCCAAGGAGAAGAGGGTTTTACACTGTGCCTGGGACAAACAGGCTCATTTGGGGAAATCGTTCAGCCCACCATGTGATTTACTTATTTATCATCACTCATCCCTCAGCCAGGGCACTGGGCGTGCTCGCTGCTGGAGCGCCGGGATCTGGATGCTTGGATGATTCCTGGTTATCATTCAGAAATACCATGAAGTGTGCGGTGGAAGGGGGACAGGAGAAAAGGAACCAGAGGGAGAATGTTTTAAGTGCTGCAGCTCAGTGACAAAGGAGGGCCCTGATGACAGCTCAACGATGGAGTGACAACAGGCCACCCAGGCGCTGGCTGATGCCAGGCTGGCATGCGCGCTTCCCGAGGGACAGAGCGCCGACACAGTGGCCGGTGGGTCCCCACCACAGGTCAGTGGGACATGGGGTCTTGGGGCAGAGCAGCTCTGGCCACTGTGCCATTGGGAAGCCTGCTGGGGACAGGGAGTCCAGAGCTGGTCAGATCCACTCTCACCCATTTTCCTCAGAGTAGTGAATGGTACCTGGATATAATAAGTACAAAAACATGTGTGGGGAACAGGACCCCTTGGTTGCTCTGTCCAGCTGCTTTTCTGGGCTGGGAGCTGCACCCATATCCATCAGCGAGGAGTGAACGAAGAGAGGCAGAGTGGGCCAGCAGTCAACAGCAACGCCCTCACCTGAACTGTGTGACATCAGCTCAGGGATCTGTGCCTGATATGTTTGCCCTGCACTGATCCTGGACAGCTCTACAGCCTCCACACACCCTTGGTGGTGGGCAGGACTCGGGCTGCAGAAAGAAGTGGTCCCAGGGAGAGAGTACTGTTCTCTTCTCCACTCAAAAAGGGAGAGGCAGGTGGAGAGGAAGGTCAGTTGCACATGGGACCCACTGTGAGAGAAGCCTCCTCTCCTCCCATGCTCTGGGCATGCACAGACCGTACCTGTGGCTCCTGAGCAGTCCCTTGGTGGTCAGAGAAGGGTGGCCCCACTGTCTCTGAGGGTGTGCTGCTTGTCACAGGCACAGCAGTGGTGTGAGAGCCTGGCCAAAGGAGGCTGTGACCCCTAGGCACACAGTAAGCAGGCCAGCCTCAAAGGAACACTGAGACCCCATACAGGAGGGTTACACTCTAGTCTGTGTCTAAAGATCGATGTGCAGAGGGTGCAATGACCTGTAGACAAGAGGGCAGCTGTTGCCCCATGCTGTTCAGACTCCTGACCACAGGCCCATCCAGCTGCCACGTCCCTCCATTCCTTTCCCACATCTCAACAGATGTGTCCCTTCCGCACTTCCTCTTCTGCAAGGATGCCCTGGAGACTGAGAAAAGGCAACAGGCTGCCAGGTCTGATCAAAACCAGGACACCAGCACCGCCTCTGGGCAGTAATTCCAAACCTGGGCTTGCCACTACAAACTGCCTGCAAAAATTCAGGACATCGGGGATAACCCAACAGGCAACCTGACTCAGCAGCTGGGTGTGAAGGTCCTGCCCGTGCCCACACAGCCTCTCAGGGACACAGCTAAGGCATGTTGCCACCCTGGTGACAAGGAAGCCACAGTCAAACCAGCCCGGACCCAAGTGAGCAGCCCAAAGCTGTCTGTAAGGAACAGGGCAGCCATGATAGGATGGAATGATCTGAGCAGATCATAGAATCGTATCAGGGAATGGTTTGGGTCAGAAGGGTCCTTAATGAAAATCTAGTTCCAAGCTCTACCCCATCAACTGCCCAGTCAATGGCTTCCTGACCCCAGCACTGTGACACTGCTGGTCTGGACGCTGCAGAACACCAACCCCGATGGTGCTGCCTGGCCCTGCCTCATCTTTCTGGTCTCCAGCCTCAAAGCAGCTCAGTACTGAGGTGTCCAGACCAAGCGGAGCCTGGGAATATGGAACAACTGAAACCAGCACAAAGTGACTCTACAGAAAGGCCCTGCCCCCACCATGTCATCATTCCAGGTGCTGAATACTTCCCCCTCCTGGTTTTGCCCTGGCAGCAGAGCATGGTGCCCAATCCCCAGTGGTGCCTTGGCATGCCATGAGCCTTAGGGAAGGGACTAAGAGGGCAAAGCCTGAGCAGAAACCTGCCCCAAAGTGGAGGGTAAGACAAGGACTCACAGACAGGCTGGGAGGCACGAACATGGTGGTGCAGCATCACCGTCCTTTCCTGTGTCTGTGCTGATGGACAGCCCTCCCTGCCAGCTCCACAGGGCTGTCCACTCTGTCTGTAGATCCTGATGTAGCCCAGTGCAGCCCACCACCCTAACCACAGCTGGCTCACAGCCTCAGAGGGTTTTCTGACCCAGACATGAAGCAGGCTGCAGAGCAGATTGATGGTTCTAGCCATGGCCTCACTTGCCTGACACTTCACCTGCAGTCCTCAAGGTTCCTGCTCCCGTTGCATCGGACAGGATCTGACACTCCAAGAGAAGCTCAAAGGATGGGGACTGCCAGAGGACTCCCAGCAGCCTGCTGCCTACTCCTCGGGTAGAGAAACCCCCAGGAAAGATGGAGCGAAACTTAGGACCAAACCCAGTCAGTCACTCTTTCTACAAGTGCTACCAAAGAGGAGCAAGGAAGGAGACTGTGGTCTGTGCTGGGAAAAGGAGCATGAGGCACACAGTCAATGAGGCAGAAGAAGTGGGGATGCAGCACACAGTAAGAGTCAGGATGCCGACCCCATGACACCCCCATGGAGCATCCGGCACCCCACTCTGCACAGTGCCCAACATGCTCAAATGGCTTCTGCAGCTTCCTGACATGCACAGGTGGGAAGTATTACCAGAAATATCACCCTAAGGGTCCAGGACACTCAGGTTGCATCCTGTGACCATTTGGAAGTCTCCCCATGAGACTTTGGGAAAGGGCAGCTCCCAGAGCACTGCAGGAGCCATTGTGCTGCTTGTCAATTCACCAAATACCCTGAAGAAATTGCTAGTTAGGAAAAGGAAATGCAAACATTTATAGAATATATTGCTATTCAAAACACCAAAAGAATTGTTTTGCAAATAGTAGCACTGCTGAAGAGGGGAGAGAAGTACATCAGTCATTTGATATTACATATAAGCAGTTTATTAAAGAATTAAATATTTATAGACTATAAAGCAAGCAGGGCGATGAGTTGCAAACAGCTTGCTGAGAAGTATGTTATAAACATTGAGTCTGTCAGGGACTAATAAAGTATGGAGAACACAAATGTTTTATAAAATCACCAGGCCAGTGATGAATCTCCACAGCTGAGATGCTACAGAACCCATGAAGGTTCTTGCTGCACCATGACCCCAGAGCCAGCACAGGAGGGATGGAGTCGGACGGGGCTGTGTGGCTGCAGACATGCCAAGCACTAATGGGAATGCACCTGATTCAGTGCTTGGAGAAATTTAATTTTTCACATTAGTCTTAACACGGATCTATTAATAGGAAGTTCAGGAATTTGCGGAGTTCAAGGCACTTCTCTCTTTAGCTTTTTATTGCAGCTAATCTTCCATTTCCAACAAAATTAAAGTTTGTGATTCAGATTAAGGTCCCCTCCCTGGAAAGCCCTTCCCTCCCCTTCCCTAAAGAGAGAGCATAGCCAGCCCAGGCACCAGCTTCCCTGTCTCCAGCAGTCCTCTGGGAGCATCCAGACTCATGTTTGGAGAGCAGCAGCACATTTGCAAGGAACAACTAAGATTTTCAGAGACTCTACAAGAGGAACGAATAGGTGGTGGCACACCCCAAGGACAGGAATACCTTTTTGTTGGCAACATGGGGTGAAACAGCAGCTGACAGAAATGGGCATTTTTTCCTGCGTGGAACAGACAGCTTTCATTTTCCAATAGACATCTGTCACAGCAATCATGAGGACGTTGCTGTTCTGTTACTAGTGGAGATGAAAGAGTCTCCAGGCTACTTTATACTTTTGTGAAGTCAACCCCAGGCCCAGAAGTGATTTTTAATATAGGGTGAACTAACAGCTTTGGTCACGTCCAGGCAGATTCCTATAGCTGTCCCCACAATTTCAAGCCTGGTGGCGTGGATGAAACTCCCCAGGGGTCCAGGCATTCACAACCCTTTGGAATTTGCTCTCTTTGCAAGCCATCAGGGCTCAGACCCACCTGAAACTACCAGTCACCACGGATCCCATTCCTCAGGCTGGCACTGCAGCCACCACCACCGTCCCAAGGCAGCAGCCAGAGGGGGGTCTGAGACACAGAGGTAAGGTCTGCCCAGAGATGGGGAAGGAGCATGGCTGTTGCCTCTTTCCTGACTCAGATAAGTCCTTATGAGGTGCAAATGTTAATTAACACAAGAATAAGCAGGCTAAGAACTGTCTGGGGTTGGTGAAGACAGATTCAATTTAGTAGACAGAGAGAAAACCTCCATGTGTCAGCTGCTCTTTCTGCATTCAGACAAGGTGGGAGATTTTCATCCTCTGAGATGTAATTAAGACAGATTTTATTTTTCCAATAATTTCCAGTAATTATTCAAGCTTATTTGCCAGGGAGGGTATATCAGACTAAATTTTGGGTTAAATAGCAACCTTTGTTGTCCTGTGTGGAAATGATTATAGCAAGGTTCAGGTCTCACCAGACTCAAAGGCTACAGAAGGTATCGAAAAGCACAGCCCTATCAAAGGCACAAACCCCATTAGTTCCAGATGGATTGCTTGAGTGGTTTCTCTCTCTCGAGCCCAGAGCCTGTTAGCTTCAGGGGTTTCTACAGGAAAGTGTGGTACCTCCCAGAGAGCATCATAACCAAATTCTGCTGTTTCTGTGCTGCTAGAGCTGCTGCTGTCAGCACAAGCTCCACCTGTGACTAAGCCCTGCAAGGATCCCTAAGCATGATCCCAAACCCGGACAATATCTGCTGAGCTTCACCGTTCCTTTCTCCCTATTCTGCCTTCCTCCAGCCCAGCTCTCACGTCTCCCCACATCAGCACACCACGACATTTTGCACCCTCAAATAGGTTTCTGTACTCCAGTGATTTTACCAAATGTTATTGTATCCCTCTCCTCCCCTGCAATCCTAAAATCATGGAACACAGTGCCATATACTGGGGCTTACTGGTGGCCAGGGTCGTGCCTCCATTGCATTGATGAGCTATCTGCAGGACACAAAGCCCAGCCCTTGGCCTGCCCCCATCACTGCTGCTGCCGATTTTGGTGCTCATCTCCTTTCAGCTCAACCCCTCAGGGCCATCAGGACACATCAGTTCATGGCACAACTCACTGACCCCACATCTGTCATGTTTCAAGTTGGTATTTACCCGATGGTCCTTTGCTCCTTCAGTGTTTTCCCTCATCTCCAGGCACCCTCCAGCACTCACATCTCCTGACATCGCACTCCATGACCGTCTTCCTTCCACCTAGGTGTTTTCATGGGTTTTTGTGTTGCTGGAACCTGAAGTTCCTTCTCCCTTGTCTGCCACAGTGCCAGTTCAACACTGCCATCCGTTTCTGATGTTGACAGCTGTAGCCAGCCTCATTCCTAGAGCCACTTTGGACACGGCTGTGGCTCTCCCTGCTCCCCAGGTGTGGGTGCAGGAACCCCACCCTACTTTCAGACCAGGATGGACACGTTACTAACACATTGTTTGTACTCTCCCCTCCCAGTCCTATCCCACTCGAGGCCTCGCTGGCACCTGCTTGAACTGCTGTAAAGTCAGCAGTTCCCCAGCCCCATATCTCTCCCCTTACCTTCTTTGTGAAAATATGGAGAACAAGGAAGAGACAGACTGATTGGAGAGAATGCTGCAGGATGAGAATTATCAGCACATTTTATTGGCATATTCCCACCTGCTAGCATTATGACCTGCAGGATGGAGGTAAGGAGTTCCAGCAGAGTATGGATTAAATACCTGTGTGCCCAAGCAAGCATCAGACTCACAGGCCGAATCATAAAGAGGAGATATTTAAAGGTGTGCTTGCTGTTCCACTGTAAGCATTTTGCTCTGTATGGTGCCAAGCATTAGTCAGGCAGCTAACGTGCATCACTCAGGCCAGGAAACCCCAGGAGAAAGGTAATGACAAACACCGTGACACACAGCTCTGTGTGAGCCCAGTGATTTCAATCAGCACCAAGGGAACTGATTGTCCTCTCAGGCGTTCAGGGGGTCACATCTGAGCTATTGCAAACTTCCCAAGCACATCTTCCCTACCCACACACGTGTGCAGAGTCTGTTTGTTGTCCATGGCTGGAGCCAGAACTTTGTGAATGGAGAATGAACTGTTCAGGCTTAGAGAGCAGCTGCTCCAGGGCTGTAGTGATGCAGGGCAGAACTGCCCCAGGGGTGTGGGGGGACAGTATGCCTCTGAAAGTTAAAACTCTCTCATATGCTGCCATGACTGACACATCTCCAGCAGCATGAAGTGCACATTTCAAAGGCCACACAGACCAGCTGGATCACATTCCCAGGAGAACTGGTGTTTTGTGTCCTCTATCTTGCACACCTAACTTAGAATAGGAACATATTTCAGCAGGCAACAGATTATCCCAAGCACATTGTCCCCACTAAGTGGTTCTGAGCATATGTCAGACAAAGGTGATGCTGTGCCACTCTCACAATTTCACATTTTCAATACAGCAAATATACACATGTGCATCATATCTTTTGTTATAGATGTTCCCTATGTATTTTAAGATGGGTTATTTTACTTTATTGGACTCCTTTCAGGAATATTTGTCATCCCAGCAGCCTGTGAGCAAGGTGACTGCTGAACACACTCCTCCCTCCTGCCTGGCCAGATCTATGCCCTGAGATGCTGGTTCAGTGCCTGGCACGTGTCCCACAGAGCCATCACCTCCCACAGAGCACGTGGGAGCTGTGTTGGCTAGCAGGATGTGTGGCTGTCACACCGAACCATGAGCCTTGAGCACTGAAAAGAGCTCGGAACCCACCCTGCCACCCCTCCACCCCAGCGCAGAGGGAACTGAGTGTCCTGCAAAATTGTCATGTGGTGGTTTACTGTGTGTCTGACCTAACATGCTAGGTAACTTCCAAGGAGGAAGAGGAGGAGGAGGAGGAGGAGGAGGATGTCCTCTCTCCTCCTGTGGGATGTTACCCCCCATCAGCACTCACCAGGCTGCCTCTGGTTTGGCTCCGATGCCAGCACAAGGGAGGTGCAGAAACAAATTTCAAGGCTGAGAAGGAAGGAGTACTAGAACACTCCCTTTTAGCATGGTCAGTTACTTAGGTTTAAACAGCTCCAGAAACTCCACCCCTGATTTCTAAGGAGGGGGTCTGCAGCAAAGACCAGCAATATTTAAACATTTGCAAAGGGAGGGCAGAAATGAGATAACCTGAAAAACTCACAACTACTTCCCACACCACCTGGTTAGTCCTTGGATGGCACTACTGCAAAGGCACTTGTGCTATAGGATGTCAGATAGTCATGTTTCTTTTTTTAATGAGAGAATTAGAAGGAACATTTAGCAGTGGACTTACTGCCTCATGACTGCCTGCAGAGGAATATTTCTGCATCTTGTTAAAAAGATCATGATTAAGTCAACACCTGATTTATCCCAATCTCTTTTTTCCTATATTCCTATTCTCTCAGAGTGCTCATGTGTGCTGACGCCTCTGAACGCTCTGAGCAGGGGCTCAGACAGCTGTGCCCGGAGTCGGAGCCCCAGTGCTGCTGGGGAGTGGAGGGGTGCACATGCGGGGGGATCCTTGGATGACAGAGCCTTGGACCCCCAGCATGACAGAAAAGGGTTTTGCAGGCTCTCCAACAGACAGTAACACAAGGAACACTCCCAAACTTGTCTGCTATAACAAACACAGTTTTATTACAGAAAAGCTTCCAAATTGAAAATGATCAATGTGCTTTTAGGAGCCTGTGGAGATAGATCACCTGTACTCACTGAAAGAAGATGATTTTAGAAGCTACTGTTAGAATCTGCTCTCTCCTCCTCCCTTTTCAACCAAGGAAGAACATAAGAAAGAGGAGCAGAAGGAAAACAATAGCTCAGGAATTCCATAGCTTCGCTATCCTGACAGCATCTTACCAAAATTATGCTACTGTTTGTCATTCCATTGTTTCTCCTTGTCACTGTGAGTTTAGGGTTTCCTATGTCCAAGTTTATTCGTGAAATACTAAGCAAAAGAACATGATTGTTCATGTCTCAGCCTACAGGGATCTACATAGTGATCAGACATTGACAGAATTTGCGTCCAATGGCTCAGAGTCATGCCATGGGTCACACAACCCCCATGCACTTAAGGCAAAACATACAGATCACAGACTCACGGCACAGTTTGGGCTGGAAGGGACCTTCAGAGGTCACCTAGTCCCACCCCTGACATGAGCAGGAACAAGGAGGGACCAAAGCTGGCCTTTCTCTGTCATTTCGCAAAAAGGTGTCTCAGCTCCCACAAAACAGGTAATACAACGTGAACAGTTACACTGAACGCCCACAGACAGATTGACCAGAGTTTCAAAAGAACCCAGCGGTCCACAGACTTCAGGTTCCTAGCTGCTGATCTAACCTACATGCTGTTTAAGCCATTAAGTCTTAAACACAGGAAACAAACTATTCCTTTCCCCTTGGCAGCTGCATCTTCACGTTTGAAAGCTGTTGTCGTATCAGCCTCCTCTGCTGTTATCATAACATTTGTACCTAGCAGTCAATAGGACAGGACAGACCAGAGCTTGGAAGGCTGCCTCTGTACTTTTCCTGATTTACATGTTCAGAAGTATGAGCAACCATTCTAGAAGCAATATCACATTAGCACCAAAAGCTTCCCAAAGTTGATTCCCAGCCTACATTTACCTTCATAAATAAATGTAGAGAATCAAGTTGTTATCTTCTTATCAAACATGACAAAAGACTGGCCCAAAATAGCACTTTCTCCTAGCGCAGGCTTCCCACTGGCTCATTGTTAATTCATTCCTGTAGGAATAATCCATTCTGTTTGTATGAATGTGCTGGAATGGCTTGAAGGGTGAGATGGATTACTAAAGTGTCCAACCCTGTGTGATTCATAGTCAATGCTCTTGAGCAGGAACAGGTCAGGTGCTAATCCTCTCTGTTTTGTCTGCCACGAAAAGCACCATTTGACACACCAAGGGTTTGCACTGAATTTCTGTGGCAGATGTGTAGCCAACTCCAGCAGGATGTGAGCTGTGCACACCTGGAGAGCCCAGTAAGACCAGTGGGTGGTATGGTGAACACCACGTCAAACATGCCATCAGCCTGCCTGCCTCTGGCATGAAATCCACCCATCTCCACTGATCACAGTTTAATTCAAAGGGTGTTTTAAAGGATGTGATTTTAATGAGCATACAGCTCAGACCAGGAATACTGTATTTCTTTCTCCTGAGTGATGAAGTGGGCACTTGGACTCTTTGCATTGATTTCTAATCTGCTATTTCATTCTCTGACAGTGAACCCTGGAAACCACGTTCTCTCAGCTGCTCTGTGAGGGTTTCTGTAAGTAAGAGCAGCTGAGGCTGGTCAGGCCAAATGGGAGGACCCAAATATCTGAGTCCCAAACTCAGCCCACAGCTCTTCAGCCTGGCCAACCAGAGTAATAATCATAATAATAACAAGAACAATAATAATCATAATAGTAATGAGAAAAGACATGTGCAGACTTTGATGCAAAGGAGCCCAAAGTGGAGCTCTGCTCCTCAGGGTGTAGGCAAATTCCCCCATCCCAGGGTGGGCAAAATGTTTGGGAGATGGGAAGTTAAAAGCACATGGATCTACTAATCAGAAAGGCAAAGCCACACGCAGACCCACTCCTGAGCACACCTGGATCTTGTCTCATTCCCCTTGTGCACCAGAGCCATGGCTGGGCAGGAGCCTGTTCTTGGTTCCTAAGAGCCTGACTTCCAGGAAAGCCCCCAACACAGTCACACTACTTTCCTCAAACAGCCCAGGGATTGCAGTCCTTTCCCATTAAACCTGGGTCGAGTTTCTGACAAGGAACACCTGTAATTTAAGTGATAAAAATCTTCTTTCCAGATGCAAAGGAGACCTTTATTATTTGTTACTATAAGGCAAAGGCTTATAGTTTTTTTTCATTGCAGTCACTTTTATTTCAGAGGTCACAAAACACACCCTCCTCTCCTTAAACACCAGCACTGGGGATTTAATTCCTGTGCATCCTGACGAACTGCATCCCACAAAGATGTCGATGCCTACTGCCTGCAGGTCCTCTGACCAGGTCCCAGCCACCCTCACACCACCCACTACTGTAATTTCTGTGGAGCCAGAAATACTCTTTAGACTCGTCGGCTGCTGTGAAGCTAGAGCTGTAAAGTCAGATCTTTTCCTCCTTTAAATGTGACTGGCTATTTACTCCCTTACAATTCTGCTTCAGAGCTGATTTAGCATTTTTATTGGAATGTGAAAGCTCTTAAAAGAAGAAAAAAATCTAATCAGGCAGAAGAGATAGAAAACTTGCTGAATTTTTTCTCCCCCCTTTGCACCCCTTCAATCCTATCAAAAGCACATCTTCCATTCATTGCTTCCCCATGTCATTATGACAAGCGGCTACAAATCAATAGCAGCAGCAAAGGCAGCCCCGGCCCGCGCGCGCCCCGTGATAAAGATTCACTCTCAACCCCGATTTGCTAATAGCACATAATAGCAGCCATTGGCGCCCCGCATTAAATCATACATTTCACTCGGCGTTTATTATGGGATTTTTAAAACTCCTCACCAAATTGGATTTTCTCGACGGTCTCTAATTTCCACATTTATCATTTAACATTAAACTCCTCTGTGGGGAGGGGGTTGGGAAATGGGGAAGGAAGAGAGGAGCCATGCAATTCTGTATTTTCCTCCTTCTTTTTTATGAAAACCCATAAATAATCCCAGGTATAGTTGCCATCAGCCCTGAAGTTTTATATATATAAAATACCAGAATTTAGGATAGAATAGCTTTGGGACTCAGCTTACCTTCATGCAGCCCTTATAAAGGAGAGGAAATTAAAGAAAGAGCCATAAGGAAACAGATTTTAAATAACAAATCCAATAAACAAAATAGTCAACAAAGTAAGTGGATATGAAAAGCACTAGGGAAAATGACTGTGAATTTCCTCATTTGAAAGAGCTAGTAGCAAGGAAAGATGGACCAAAAAATTTTTAAAACCTCAACAAAACATACACAAATAAAGCCTTATTGTCTCTTTTCAGTTCACAGAAAATTAATTTAGCAAATAAAGTGAAAACTTAACAACAGAGGAGCTTTGCCGAGGCAGAGAACAAGAATCCTGCAATCTGGGTGACCAGAGGACTGCATTAGAGGACAAAGTGATCAGGGAACTTTCCCCAGTCCATCCCAGTATCCGACACTCATTCAGAAAACACACATGACAGTCTCTGCTCTTACACCAAGCAGAGCTGCTCAGCTTGTATCAATGCTTCATCATCTTGGCCTTGAAAGAAGCATCCAGATCCAAGGCTACTGGAAGCACTCTCCATTCACACATGAATTTGAGTCTGGCATGAACAAAGGCCATGACTCCTGAAACAGGAGGTGATGTGATAAAAGCATGGTGAATTAAGCTTTCAGTGCTTGTGATTTCCAGACAGGAGACATGAACTCAATCAACCTCTGTCCAACATCCAATTGGTACAATCACCTTAATTCACAAACTACTGAGCAGTTTAATCAGGACTCTGCTTAAAAGTGCTGGGAGATTTCTGTTCTGGAATATTTTGGTTTCAGTAAAGAGCGCTTAGAGATGGAATTCCTCAGTTTAGCTGCTGAGTCAACCACATCGCAGGCCACACTCCAACAGCTCCGGGCCTTTTGCAGCTGCATCAGTGTTGTTCTGAATCCAGCTGATTGCAGGGGCAGCAACTCTAATTATCTTCTCTTAAGCTTACAGCGAAAGTCACAACATCCCAGATCCTCTCCTTCGAACTTTGCAGTAGCAAAGGCTGGCAGGTGTAAATGCTCCTGGGAATCAGTCACCTCTCACAAAGCCAAAGATCATCCCAGCACGGTTTTGCCCTCCTTGGAATCGCTGGTAACTTTCAGGGAATATAATTGTTAAATTACTGAACCTGAGCATTGGCCACCATCAATTTAATGAGTCACAGACTGAGTCTCTGATACCTGCACAGGAAGCAATGTGTGTCCCTCCTATCTACAGCCAGAACATGAACTTGGCCAATGCCAAACTGAATCACCCTTTACTTACTAGAGACATCTGTTCAAAATTAGAACATCAGTCAATCTAGGAACACGGCAGAGGGAAAGAATGTCATACTTTAGGGTAGGAGCCTTTTTTACTTTAATCATCCCACACAGTAAAGGACGAAGAATCCATAGACAAACCTCTTGCTGCACAGCAAGTTTAAAGATGTGCTGGGGTCCCTTTTCCTGTTTTTCCCTACTTTTTCTGTGGCATTGCCAGTTCAGTTTGAGGCTTCCTGCTACCATTTCCTACTTCTTAGTTTCATACCTACATTCAGGCACATGAGCAGTCCCTAGGTGCTGGTGAATACACACTTTCTAATGCCTTCCACTGTTCCTTACAGCTCCAGAATCCAAAACATCCTGTGGTTTATTGATCCACCTAACCACACTTTGCTACCAATCTTTGCATTCTTCCTGACTCATGCATCAGAGTGGAAAGTGTGTGACACATCACTTTCCAACTGACCAGAAGGGTTTTCACACCATGTGGTCACAATTCCCTGACAGCCACTCTTTCTCCTTCAGTTGCATCTGATAGTATTACCGGAGTAATTCTGCAGTTCTTGAGCAGACCGAGTGTGGTGGTGATGAGAGTGGTCAGGCCCTGGCACAGGGTGCCCAGAGAAGCTGTGGCTGCCCCTGGATCCCTGGAAGTGCCCAAGGCCAGGTTGGATGGGGCTTGGAGCAACCGGGGATAGTGGAAGGTGTCCCTGCTCATGGCAGAGGGGCTGAACTAGGTCATCTTTAAATGCCCCTTCCAACTTAACCCAGTCTGTGATTCTGTGACTTCAGAACATAGTTGCTTCTATCCTGCCCCAAAGAGATTTACTTGTGGGGGGTGAATGTCTGACAAAGAACAGTGAGTTATCTCTGGATGCCGCATTTAATCAGGTGTCAGCAAGGTCTGCAGGACACTCTGGAATGAAAATGAATCAGAAAAGTCTTCTTAAGAGCAATGTCACCCAAACATGGTTTTGACCATGGTCAGGAAATCACATCCTGGGTTATCATGTTTGTGGTAAGAACATTCTCTGTTATAATCAGCCAGATTTGGATATACATCTACAGGAGAAAAATCAATCTCTGCATGTGAAAACAAAGGCATGGATGTGCTCCCTTCTAGATGAAAGGAGCTGCTGCTGCACCAGGTCTAAGCTCTACCTGACCTGGCGTTGCACATGTTTCCCCAGTTCCTGCTGGGAGGGATCTCTGATCACTGCAACCTTTTCTCTGTAGGAATTACTTCCCCTGTGAAACTTCCCAAACTGCAGTCTGTACAGCAGGTTGTCTGAAACTCATTTGTGCAAACACTTCACATTCAGAGATGATGATGTGTTCAATAGTATCTTGTGCATGCTTTGCAGTAATAAAACAGATCAAGTTGTTAAGTGATCTATCTGTGTAAAAAACCATAATAATAAAAAAAAAGCCCAAAGGCTATGGCATTAATTAAACCCTTCAAAGCCCATGTGGGCTGTTTCCCTGGGACACTGAACCAGCAGCTCAGTACCAACAGGTTTTGTTCAGACTTCAGGTCTTAAAACTACAGGAAACACGTGACTGTTGCGTGAACACATGGATTGATTTATTGCTTTACAACAGAAAAAAAAACCCAAACCCCACAACTAAAAGTATCAGAATTTGAATGGTCTCAAGTCCAAAAGGCAAATGCCCAAAAGAGCATAGCATCAGCAAAACTGTAGGATGACAAAAGCTCCATAAAGTTTATTTTTACCCCAGCAAATAAAAGGTTTTACTAAAACAAATCAAACAGGACTCGCACCACTGGCTTCTTGGTTAGCAGATTGTTCTCCCAGCTTTGTGTCAGTGGGATGAAGCCCAGAGCCAGCTCTGCCAGGACCATCCCTTTCAGAACAAATGGACAAGATGACAGAACACATCAGTTGTAATATGTTTTAATTTTGCTACCTTATTGAGAACACACTGAAAAGTTCCTCCTTGCATCTAATTAAGAGACAAATCCTGACTCGGGCCCAGCAAGAGCCAGGTGTACCCATCCCACCAGTACCCGTGGGACCTGCCCCAGGTGTGTTTGGTCCAGACGGGGAGGCTTGAGGCTGGAAGACTCATCAGCACAGAGCTCCTTCTCACACGGGGAGCCTAGCACTGTGACACTTGGTGAATACTGATCTCTTTCCATGAGTGATCTCCAGCACTGAAGTTGAGCCTGTGAGCACTCAGCCACAGAGAGGCTAAAGGGATGCTGAGATCCTGCATCCTCTCCTGTGGCACCAGGACAGGGTGGCACTCATGCTGATGCACCTGGGCTCCAACCACGCCAGGATTTAGACACAGGGCACTCTCAGCATCATGGCCTCAGCATTATAATTTGTTTCTTTCATTCTGGCCGTGCTCAAACTTGTTGACCTTTCAATCATTGTTGCCCTCTCTGTCCTCATCGTGGCTTTCAGGGAGGACAGCAGGTTTATTACAGGGCAATTGGGAGTGTTCTCAGTACAGTCATTTGTCCAAGGTAGTTCCTGCATCACTGTTCCTGATCAAACAGGATCAGGGAGCCAGGACTCGGGTTAAGTGGCATTCCTATTCCTGGAATGCTGAAGGCCAAACAGAGGCACATTAGCAGAGCTATGAACAAACGTCAGCAAATGGGCGGCAGCGCAGTTCTGTGTACAATGGGCTGCAGCTGGGGCAAACCTCAGTGCTAAACACAGTTATACTGAAATGTGAAAAGCTAAAGTGGTGTTTGTGTTTTCTGAGGAAGGTGAGAAGGCAAATGATGTAAGGAACAGTGCTAAAATGGGTGAGGGTCTGCCCGAGGGAGAGCTTCAGCAGGGCAGGATTTTATATTGATCAACTTCCACCTTCCTAATATAAAGGAGGATTTTTCAGTATTATCCAGTGCTGAAGTCCTGACACTGGAAGGAAGCAGTTCCATCCTTCAAAAAAGCTGCAGATGACCTCAAACAGCTTAAGACAGGTCTGCCTAAATCCATCCAGACCTGCTTCTGGCCAGTACAGAACACAGATTCTCGCTAGAACAGTTTTGGGGTTTTCTGTTTTTAATTGTGTGAAGAGGTGCCAGGCACGAAAGCTGATCTGCACTTCCACATGATTTCCGTTGCAAGCAAACAGGTATGAAAAGTCTCTTCCAACAACTGTCACAGTGTTAATGCTGTCCCCACAAAGAGCCCTGCCCAGCAGGCAGTCACCCTCTCCGACACGGCTGGAAGCCCCTGAGGCACCCCAAAGAGCAGCAGGGCCTGCCCAAGTCCTCCTGCAAGGTCCCAGGTAGTGCCAGGAGTGCCCAGGAGCTGCTCTCACACTGTAGTAACACACAGATAGAAATGGGGACCTGCACCTTTAAAGTTCCCCAGCATTAAATCAATGATGCAGAGCAGCAATTATATCAAGCTATTCTGCCGACATGAATCCTGGAGATACAGACCCAAACCAGCAAAGCTGATTAGTAGTGTGGGAGCTCCTTGCATGCTCCTCCAAAATGCAATTAAAAGAGTTTTATTCTGAGTAACAAGAGGGTTAGAGGGTCAGAAGAGTTTCCATTTCAAAAGGCAGCAGGATACAAGCTAGCAGGAAGAGGAAAGCAAATTGCCCAGGTTTTGTGCTAGAAAAACGTGGGTATTTAAGCTGCTGGGCTTCAATTTCTCACCAAAATTTTATCCCACCATTCCTAAGGAAAACAGGAAAATCAGTACAAAAACAAACCTTTCCAGTATTGTGATGGCAATAACACTGCCTCCACCTGCAGCAAGTACAGGTTCTTCCACCCTGCTTCAACTTTGGGCTTCCCCATCGAGTCTTACAAAGAACCAATAAAAATCCTTTTAACCCTCTCAATTTTAAAATTTATTATTATTAAAACAGAAAAAAGGAGATTTAAGAACTGTAGAGGAACCTCCAGCAAACAGTCTCTTGTCCAGTGCTGGCTTTAAGGAGCCAAAAATGCAGTCTCCCATGCCAAAAATAGAGAAATACTGTCCAGTGTCTGGCAGTCTGCAGTTCACCTTGTTCAACAGTTCTTTCTGTGGCCCAGTCTGGTTGCAGACAGCTGCCTTCCTGCAGGCTTCATGGAAGATTGCTTTTAGGAGATCTTCTATCTACATATTTTAACTGAATCAATGTGCAGAGTTTCTATGAAATGAGATGCTGCAGAGATGACAAAAACTGTGACAACTTCCTTGGCTAGAGCCTAGAGGAGCAGAGCAAAAATCTTAAATATCAGTGAAAGCCACATGGAAGGTGGCTTCATCTAAATCTGAATGGACAGATCTCGCATTGTTGGCCTGATTTGGGATTTCCAGAAGTTCTTTGGCTTTCCTCAGATCAGCGTGACCTTGTCTCCAGGTCTCTGAAGACATGGGAAAGGAGAGATCTTTCCTCAAACACTGCCAAAGCAACAGGCTGCTCACTCATTCCTGGCTTTTCTGCTTACCTAAAGGCAGCAGCAGAGAAGGGATTTTCCCCATAGGGTCTCTAAATACACCTATAGAAATAAAACAACCCTTTTCTGAATAAACCAATTTCCAAATATTTGTCATATTATGAGAACCCAAAGAAACATTATTTTTATATTTAAAAAAAAAAAAATTCTAAGATGAAGCAGATTCCAGATTTGTATGGAAAAAAGACAAAACTGTGTTGGAATATTGCATTCAAGCTTTTGTGTTCATCTCCTCTCCTGACCCCACATGCCACAGAAAAGCTGTAGGAGCACAACTTGAAGGATGCTCATGTGCTTTTATAGTCAGTGAAAATAGTTTTGTACATAATCAAGCATTTTCTGCTTAATGAAAAGCCTTTTTTTTAATAAGGAAAACACAGCCTAGTTAATATATTAGTAATCAGACCTGTCCATGAAAAAAAAGGGACGAGTATTACAATGGCTGTAGAAAATCCTGCGTATCCTCTAGATTAGGAACAATAGGACAGTTCAGCGTCAGGCACTGCTGAGTTTTCTAATCAGATAAAACCTTTAGCAGTCGTTACATCACTGCAATTACTTCTTTTAGTAGCAGGAAGGTGAAACCTGGGATATGTTTGCTCAGAGAAAAGAGGTTTTATTTTTCATTTTTATGACATTAAAGAATTGTCTTTGTTCCTAAACTCCTCAATCTACATATACATTCAAAATTACAAATGAGTAATTCTATATACTTACATATATAATACTACACAAAAGGTATATTACTGCATTCTATATTGTATATATTTAATGTACATTATTCCATCGCAGTTCCTTTTATTGGGTAATTTTTATACCACAGCATTATCTGATCTTGTGCTGTCTAGGATTAGCACAGTAAATATTCTAAAAGCCAAGCTGAAGTTGTTAGTGACAGTACAATGTCCTTACACTTGGTTTATAAACAAATGCTAATAAACTGAACACATCAATGCAGTATTAATTGCTCACCCCACTCTGCACAGAATCACACACTCTTGTTCCTGCAGCCAGGAACGGTTCACTCCCTGGATTGGGATGTCTCATGTCTAAATGCTCATCTGTTTTTTAAGAAAACAACAGAATTTTAACTAGGCCTCAGAACTCCAGTTTTTGTCTGTACTATGATTAGACACTAGTGACAGTGAGACTCCAAGCACTGTATTACTATTAATGCTTCCATATGACTGGAAACATTCCGGACCTGGAGGCACAGGGACATCGTGACTTACAGGCCTCATGCCCAAGTCTCCGAGCAGACTTTTCCCCTCTCTTGCACGCAACTGTCCCCACGTCTGGTCCAAGGGTTTGGTTGCTCTCAGCAGAACCACCTCCCACTCCTGAATCTAGCTTCTAGACATTTCTGCAATGTGCTTCAGGTCAGTTTTGCTGCTCTGTGAAACCCTGCTTCAAGGAACATCTCACATTCACAGTGACAGGGGGATGCTAACTCAGAGAAAACGAGTAGTGTTTTCCACAAAGTAATCCTGTAGGAAGAATACTGCTTAGCTTAAATATTATTTTTATATATATTAAATGTGTTATTTTATATATATTGTTATATATCACTTCATGTAATTATTTCTCAAAATGCAGAATACATAAATCTATGTGCTGTCCTTTAAAGAACTGGTCTCCTAAAGCAAAGTTCCATGTCAGTAACATCCATAAGCCTGTATCCACACTACAAAACTGTGACATTCTCAGCTGAGGCTGCAACCCCCCATCACCATGTCCTTTTCCTGAGCCTGTCAGCCCACCAAACCCACATATTCTGCTGCTTCCCGGTGCCAGCCGAGCCCTGCCACAGGCAGTGCCAGAGCACAGCTGAGCTCCGGTGTCAGCCTTTGTTCCCGATTTCTTGGAATTCCTCAGCTGAAGTGAGACGACCCAGGGTTTTTGTACTTCATTTCACAGAGCCTTCCCCTACCTCCCTTTCTGTGGCCTGCAACGATTGCTTTTCACATGCTTCCTTCCTCAGCCTGGCCCTTGGGAAAGAACAAGAGGTGAAATGTTTACAAGAGACAGACCGGCTGTGCCCTGCTGAGGGTTTGGTTGCAGCATTTCTGCTCCTAGTCTAATCAACATCGAAGATTTCCAGAAGTTTCCATTTTTAATCATCCCAAATCAGCTTGTTTTTCAGACCAGCTAGCTGAGACCCCCTCATCCAGAGCATGTCAGTAGGGCAATGTGCTGGTTTTCACCCAGAGAGCAGAGCCTGTGATAAATAACACTCAGAGCTCTGTGAGGATGAGTGTCCTCTACAGCTCACAGCCCACAGGCTTCATTATTGCATCGCCCATAATTCAATTCACCCTTCCTAAAAGGTCTCTTGCTGCACCCAACCCCCACCTCTGAAAACACGTCCCACTAATAATTCCCGATTAATGCCGTCAATTACCAACTCTCCCCCAGCCCCTCTCCATCCCCTGATTGGGTTGGAATGGAAGGGAAGCAGCATCTAACCGGAGAGGAATAGAAGTAGGGGTAAAATAGCAATAAAAAGTAATTACATAAAAATGCTAAACATATTACATCTGTTAGTTTGCTGAGCCCAGTGGGCTTGACAATTCCAGATTTTTGCCTTTGTCCGCGCTCAGACAGACAAGAATAAGAGAAACAGGGAAAGGATCTTTCAATAAGATTATTAAATCAGTGCATGAAAAATAAGTCGTCATTACATTGCAAAAGGGAGAGAGAAACTCGCTGAAATGTCTTTCTGCAGCTTTGCCTTTGTGATCTGCAAGGTGCTGTGCTCCTGCTTACACTCTGTTGCCCTGGCAACGTACTCCTGTAAAATAAAGATTATTAAAGCGCATATGATTATTTGGCCGCACAGTGAATGAGGCAGCCGCTTCTGAAATTCCTTATCAGAGAAATTCAATTTTAGGCCAAATTGTGTTTTCACTGCCTCTCAGCTTCTCCCTCCCCCCCTGCAATACCAATAAAACCATCATCTCCCCAGCTGTACATGATATTTTGTCACTAACTCTTTCACGCCTTTCCTTTCCCATTCCAGGTTTTATTTTTACTCTGTCAAAGGAGAATGCTCTCCCTAATTTGTAGGCTTTTATTCCTTACAGTTTTTTTCTGGCAGCTTCAGCCTTTTCTCCCCTGCAGCAGCGAGCAGCCTCCTCGCCCACTGTGGCAGCAGGAAGGGACTTCCCCCTCCAGCCCAGACCGGCGGCCAGGGCCACAACCCAGCTGGGAGCCCTGGAAGGTGAGGGATGAGCACGGAGGGGTTACAACACACAACTGCCCTTCGCAGCTTGCGGAGCCTCATCTGCTGTAGGGCCTCGGTGGCCTCTGCTCTCAGCTCATCCCTGGGGAGCTGCTGCCCAGCCCCCGGAGATCCCGACCCAATGTTCAAGGTGCCAGTTTTATCGGTCACACCTCCCCCCGGCCGCGCTGAGGTGCTCCCTGGGTGACAGACAGCTCCTGCCAGCGCTGCCAGCACGCCCGAAGCTCAGCGGTAGCTCCGCCACACCCCGGCGCGGCGGCCCCGGGCACGGGCACCTGTCCCTGCCCCGGCGCGACCACACGCATCGCTGTGGCTACGCCCTGTGCCCACCGCGGCCGCGCCCGCACGGGCGAGGCGCTCGGACACTCTCGGACACACATGGACACACAGGGACACGCTCGGACACACAGGGNCGGGCCGGGCGGGGCTGCTGAGGGGCGGCGCGGAGGCTCCTGTGAGGGGACACGTCCTGTGCGGGGACAGCCCCTCCGCGGGGCACCTCCTGTGCGGGGACAGCTCCTGCGAGGGGCAGCTCCAGTGCGGGGACAGCTCCTGCGAGGGGCAGCTCCAGTGCGGGGAGAGCTCCTAGGAGGGGCAGCTCCAGTGCGGGGACAGCTGTGCGGGGACAGCCCCTCCGCGGGGCACCTCCTGTGCGGGGACAGCTCCTGCGAGGGGCACCCCCGCTGCGGGGGCACCGACACGGGGGCACCTCCGCGGCCGGAGCGGGGCTGGCTCCGCTCCCGGCCCGGCCCCGGCAGCGGCCCCCTGCATAGTCTGGCGACCTTTAGTAGCTCTTCTTGCCCCCGTACAGCTTATTCAAAAAACAACGGCCCAGTTTTGGCAGTCGGGCCCAGTCGGGAATTAAAAATAAAACAGCGCATCATTGAGCCACAGCCCAGGCCCGCCCGCACTGCGTGCGGGGTCCCAGGTGTCCACTCGCCTCTGTGCTGCACGCTGGGGCTGAGATCCGAGTTGAGGTAGATGAGCCCTGTTCACCGGGCACAAGGGATTCTGCTTCTTCAGGTAGCATTAAAAAACTACACTGACTCCAGAAAGGAAATGAAATTGCTTCTTTTAATATTAAACTTGTAATTGTTCCTATTTTTCTTCGATATTTGATGACAGTGAACTGAAGCAACTGACATCCTTTGTGCAACTCTTCGAGGGCGACCGCAGTGCGGTGAGGAGGAGTGAAGATTTCTGAAGGCAGAATGGTGAAGATGAAAGCGAGCCTCAGAACTAACATGTGTGCTTTATTTTTTAAAGATGGAACAGAGAGGAGGCACAATTACCCCAGATTTAGAAGATCTTAGTTCAAGCCCTGACCTACTGAAGCTTTCCATACCTCAGCTTTTCCTCCCTGTCTTAAAACCAGGTAATAGCTGTTGCCTACCTGGCGGATAATTGCAAGGATAAATATCTCAGGGGCTGGTTGGTGCAACAGAAAAAATGCCTAATATTGGCAACACAAGGTACCCCAGATCTGGCCTCCAGTTTGCCAGAAGATAACTATGACTAATAACAGGAATAGAATCGGAAAGGGGACCAAAAGGGGTAAGGGGTTTCAGCAGAAATAAGTTCACCAAGGCAACACCTGGAAATTTTCCTTTTTATTGGGGTGGGGAGTGATCATCCACTATCCCCTTAATAAGCACAGATACACTGCAGGGAAAAAAACCCAACAAAGCAACAGTTGAGTCCGAGAAGCAGCACTAGACAGGTTTATAAAATCCTCACAGATAGCATCATTCCCTGTTCAACCAGGGCAGCTTCCCGGGCTCATTAGAGAAGTCTAAGTGGTTCCTGAGCTCTATCCTCCCCAGCCCGTCCCCCTGTGTTATCTCTTATGACCATTGCCTGAACTGAAACACCATTTTGGTCACTGAGATCACTTTTGGAGGGCGGTAGAAGCCTCAGTTTCCTCTACAAGAACAAACAGGCTCAGTTAAAATCGATAGTGATTTTGGACAGCCCCAAACAGCTCAAGTTCTTCTCCTTTTAGAATGCAAAATACACAAAGGTACCAGTTCCCAAGCACTAATGATTTAAAATAGCTCCTACAAATGAGCAAAAAAAGTGTAAGAACAATTACATGCATCAGAGCAAAGGTCTACACATTTTTTTGGTGCTAGATTACCTGTTTAAGAGCACTTCTGGCTCACCTAGAGCAAATTACATCAGCAGTCATAGTTTCTAGGAGCAAGAAATTCTTCTATGGACTGGGGAACCCATAACATGGAAATAAGAGAATCTGAAGGATTTTCGGAAAAGGGACAAGCAGTTGGCTATAAATACCCTGAGTGCCTTTTTTCCTGGTGGCCATGTTTTTAAAAGGACACAGGAAAACTGGAGACAGTGCAGAGTCATAAAAATTACTTGAGAACTGGAATAGCTGCCTGAGAATGAGACACTTACGGAGCTCGATCTGTTTAGTTTATTAAAAAGATCAAGAGATGGTTTGATTACGATGTATAAGTACCTTCAAAGGGAGAAAATACCAGGTCCTAGAGGGCTCTTTAATCCAGCCAAGAAAGGCATAACAAGAACCAATTGCTGGAAGCTGAAGCCAGACCAGCTTAAATTGGAAATCAGGCACAGTTTTATAGTGAGAATGATTAGACATTAAAAACCCTGCCCTATCAAAGGAAGGAGGATTTTTCATCTTTTAATATCTCCAAATCAAGACAGGATGCCTTTCAGTAAAGTAAGCTTGAGTTTAAAAAAAGGCTCAATGCAAGGGTAATTGAGCAATATTTAATGACTTATCATAGGCAAGGAATGCTCTAGCATCTTAATTTGGAATGACAGCTCAAAGTTTGGCAGCATGTATCTTTGGCAAACAGGTATGCTGTCTGCACTGTGTGATGAAAACTGCCGAGACCTTACTGTGTTTTTTGCCTCGGAGAAAGATCAGATGGCAGGTGCCAATCAGAGACCCGGCAGCGTAAAAACTGACACAATTTTTCCGTAGTCAGCACATTCCATGTCCTGCAGAGGCCTCCCCTGGGCAGCACCATGGCTGTGGCACTATGAATGAGTCTGCTGAAGCCCTGGGCCATGTATATGAAGCCATAATAAAGACTGTAAGTTAATGTTCTGAATGATCAGACTGTGGCTGCAGTTACCAGCTATAGCTGAAAATGGACACCAGCCCATGAGTGGAACCAGCTGCATTTATGCCCTTTGCTGGGGACAGATTCTCCAGGACTTGTGGTTGCCTGACTGTCCAAACTAGGCCTGGATGCTCCATGAGAGCAGGTGGATACAGAGAACCAGGCTGGACCCAGCGAAGAGACACAGGAACCAGGCAGAGAAGGCAGGATTGATGATGTTATTTAACTACACAGCAGTTGTGGATTTACATAAGGCAAAAATACACCCCAGCGTACATGAGAAAGTGTTCAAGCACCTACACAACAACACAAGGGAGCACAGACCTCCCCAGTAGCATCGCCCAGGGTTTTTTCATTACTTTTCATTACTTTGTATCATATTCCCTCTTCAATGGCTATCATCAGTCTTTAGGATTCTCTTTGCAGAAGATCTTTGTGCCATGACCATCATCCTCATCCTTCTCTAAACATCTAGATCAGGGGGCTCCAAACTTTTTTTCATTGGTCACCTGATCAGTAAAAAATTTTGAGTAAGCATGCCAATGTATGTGTATTTATCTATAAATGATCTCCACATATTACTGCATTATATACTTTAGAAAACATACACAGAAATAGACATTTACAAAGGATAAGGATGAAATAAACACTATTTTAAATTTTTAAAATTTATTAACTGCAAAAAAAAAAGATTTTCTTTCTGTGCTCTAATAGATTGTCTTGTACATCCCACCATGGAGATCACTGATCTAGATCCACAAGGCACCTTTCAAAAATGACCAACCTTTTAAATGCTTCTAAACAATTCTGTGCAGGTGCCTCAGATTCCCTGAAGGGAAAGTGGCAAATTACTGAAGGCTGAGCCTTGGTGACATGACACAAGGGAACTGCCAGCATTGGCATTCATAATGATTTAAAATGGGGCAAATGACCAGCTGGTACCATGCAGAAGGTTTCCAGGAGCTGAACAGTGCAGCCATGATCTCAGGTAAGAATCTAAACAAAACCTGCTGTCACAACAGGAGTGCTGACCCCAAAACCTGTGGTGAAGCCAATTGTGGAGAGAGGCTCAATAAACTCTGAAGTTCTTTAGTGCTGAGCATGATAGAAGACATGGAGCAGTGCCAGAGAAACACTTGGTGCTGGATGCCAAACCAGCCGTCAGCCTCAGCTCTGGCAGCGGCCGACTCCTGAGAGTAAGCTGCTGAAGGTGAAAACGAGTCGGACCCCTTCCAAGTCTATCACTTAGGCTTATCACCAGATGAGAGCCAGAGTTCTCTGGCACAGTGTCAGACAACCAGAATCAACACTCCTGAGGTTCTAAAGTGAGCCCTGGAGTCTGGGAGCCCTCTGGGCAGGTACCTGGGAGACAGACAGTAGAGTAAGATCGAAATGTTCTGTCCCCAGTTTCTCTGTGGAACCCTCTGGTTCTAGAGACACTCATGGGGTGAAGGAGCATGTTTCTATGCTATCGTTTATGAAGACTCTTTGCTACAAGATTCATATGGAACTTCAGCTGAGAGAAGCCAAGGCAGGACCAAGGCATACTTGCTTGGTGACTGCCCACCTGCATTCACACACCAGGACAGAACCTGCATCTCTGGCATCGAGAGAAAACTTTGAAATACATCTATGTTATGTCACAGTCTCAAGAGTCTGCAATATTTGTTGGGCATGTGACAATTTCCTTTTCAGGGCTGAAGTGTTCTACACCTTCTAATCCAATTTCAGTTGACTCAGTCAATGGACTTTTCATCATTTCCTTCATATTCCCATCATGATGGGTCTCATAAATCTTGCTAATGGAGGATATTACCTGATATCTGAGATACATTTTCCTTCTTGCATTATGATCACAATACATTTCATTTGCATTCCTTAGGCCCTGTCCAAGGCAATTCTTCGCCATGGTTTCTGTTTATGCTCTTCATATGCTTGTGGACAAGTACAATACTCTTCATGTATTTTGCCAAGTTAAACACATCTAATTCTTTTCATATTTCTTCATAAATCATTACTTCCAGCCCTTAAACACAGTTTTACTTAGAAAAGTTATTTTAGGAATTGTGTTGCCTGGGATCCACATTTACTAATCTCCCAGCAACTGTTCTATCATTTTTCTAACTTCCTGTGCTTTGCACTAATTCAAAAATTTCTTATGGGTTTTTTTGTCGGGGTGCTCTACAGAGCAGCATGGGGAAAATGTTAGGCTTGCAGTGTCAGTCTTACATATTTTCATATCATTCAGCTCCTTCTGAATTCACTTTTGCCATCTTGCATGCAGAAATTAATACAAAAATTATTGAGAAATTCACATCAAATTTGATGGAATTCTGCAACACTGTCACTCTTCTCAAATACAATATAATCCTTCATCAGAAGTTACTGAAAAAAATCTTCTATTTATTTTAGGCACCCCCTATGTATTACATGTTTAAAAATACCTCTCCCTGTAAGTGCAAACCTCATATTCTTTAATGCAGTACTGGTACCCTGATGCTTCCCAGGGCATTCACATTCCTGTGGCTGAGTAGACATTAGCTCTGTCAAAGATTCACCAGCAGAATAAATCCAGTCTGGTTGATTCAAACTTACAGGAATAACACACCTTAAACAAGAAGTTATTTTACTTCTTTAGGTACCCAGGGTCATTGCATACTTACTAAAAAAACCAGAACAAGCATCCAGGCAGCTCTGTCTTGGAGCAGGAGGTACCTCATGACAGACATGCTTCCAAGAATAGGAGCTTTTTAGTGAATATGCTTCACAGATCATGAGCCAGAAAAATTTGGACAATATTTTACCATGTACTGAGCAATACTGACTCGAATCTCTTTTCTGAAAGGAGAAAAAGGAAAAGGAGTTCCTCACATGGATTCTGCAATCCCGCACTATCTCAGCAGTTTATTATCTTCCAAATTCTCAATGTTTTGCAAAAAAACCCCTAATTAATTTCTTTTACATAAAGGACACATACATGGAACTGGTTTTCTATTTATAGTCCTCCTTTCCAAGTGTTCTATTAACATCCCACATTGTGAAATGTGTGCATTACTCACAGATACCTTGTGCTGCTGTGTTTTCCCCTTTGTCAAGGCCCATTTATGAAATCAGTTCAGGGCTCATCCATTTTAGATTCCTGAGTGACTCTCTGTTCAGCAATGATTTCTTTATTCTCCCCACCCCACATACACCATAAGCCATTTCTTATTTCATTTTAGAATTTACTCAGCCTTTTTGATTACTCTCCCTCTCTTTACATCGTAAATAATCCTCAATATTCTGATTTTTGCCCTATTTCCTTTCATCATTTCAAGTAAAGGAGGCTTTGTACCATCAAATCTTTGAGCTACATCAATCACCTCTTCTGTCTTGTATCTTCCTTTATCAGATGAATTAGTTGTGATGTGCTTATGATATATTTAAATCCTTGCCTGTTTTTCTCTCTACTTGTATTTGTTTTCTTTTTAAACATTTCTTGCACCCATTTCTCTGACACTAGTTGCTTAGTTCCTTGAAATTTATCAGAATTTTTAAGAGTCTGATATTTCCTGTTGTGTGAAACTTACACACACAGTGAATCCAAGGATTTACCTCTTCAAAGCTGACACAGAGCTGCTCTTTCCGTGCTCAGACCCCACTGAGCTCCAAGCTGCAGCTCTGACAGGGAAATTCTCCCTTTTTTCATTCCCTTTCACAAATCTCCCAGCCAAGGAGATCAGTGATGTTCTACTTCCATGTTATTGTTCAGAGCAATTACTCCAAAGATCCTACTGATACAGATTTGAAAGAGTAAGAAAAAGAAGAAATACCCCTTAATTACCAAGGACAAAATGAGTACCAACACTTCAGCTGAGGATGAAAGGGATTGTTTCATGTTCCACCTCAAATTCCTCACCCAACATCGAAGTTTCCACTAAATTCTGAGGAATTCAGGGCTGAGAAGGGTCTGCCCTGCTTCAGATCATCTTAAACATGGTTTGTCTGTCTCCACACAGTGAAATGTGTGCCCTGTGCTTCCAGGGATTCCTCAGGAATGTGCTATCATGTCTTATCAATACACAGTACTTAACAAGTGTTGATGCAAAAAGCCCAAAGGAACATGTGCAAACCGACTTCAGAAGAAGAAATCACGAGGAAGACCTGAGGGAATTTATAAAGACACCAGGAGTAAAATTTGGTTATTAGAAACACTCTTGTAATGCTGAACACATCCCAGTGACCAACAAAACCCCCCATGCACTTGTAAAGGGACGAAAGAGCATGAAGGCAATATAGTGCAGACTCTGAAAAGGTCTCTGCCTGAAGACTGAGCAAGTCAGAAAACAGTCAGGTGAATTGGACACCTTCAGTTCAGTTTGCCAGAAATACAGTGCCACAGCATGTTGGGATGGCAAGAGCAGGTGAGAGAAGGGTTTTTTAAGATGAATGTACTTGCAGTGCCACACTCCTTTGTACTTGTGCTCACAGTGGTGTTTTAATTAACAAATTATTCAGTGTTTTGAGTCACAGACAAATTGTTTATTAATCGATTAAAACCAAAGAACTTTTGCAAATTTAAATAAATTACAAAACTGAAAATAAAAAGAAAGGTTGTAGGTATTTATCATGCCAAGTAACCAGCTCCCATCCTGCTTGCTGTTGAGTGTTGCTCAGGGTGGATGGCTGTAGGCTTTGGCAGGCTCCTAACTCATATAGGAAGACCCAAAAAACCAGTTAAGGGCTCCTCAAGAACATTCTGACTGTTCTTGTAAGAATGAAAAAAATGCCCCAAAACCCCAGAAAACTCTACCAGCTGAAGCTGAGAAGATGATGCACATAAAAAAAGAGAACAAGACACTCCAAGAAGTGGGCTGTATTGTCTCCCACAGTAAAATCTGTGCATGGAGAGCAAAGCTATGATAAAAAAGCATCCAAGTTGCAGTTTATTGTGCCTCAGTGGTATCCAGAGGAAATCTGCTTAGTCTGCAACCCAGAGGAGAATTTTCCCACCTTCTAGCTATGAAAATCTGAAACTAATTCTGTGTTCTCTGGCCACTCATAATACAGCCTCTACAATCAAAACATAATTAACAACACTGCTGCTGCTGCTAATGAATAAGCTAGAAAAGAATCTACCTCACTCTTATCTAATGTTAATTTTCCAAGGAGAAAGGGAGAGAGAAAGGCAAGGATGACAAAGTAATATTTTGAGGTCAAAGCAGGCAATTGCAATTCCATTCCGTAAAGCCATTACTTTCTGAGCAGTGATTACCAAAGGAGCCTCACCAGGTCGAAAAAAAAAGGTCCATCTACCTTTCAGACCTTCCTGGTTCTGAACTTGACAAACAGATATTACCAACACCTTCACGCTGGCTGGAGCCTTTCCCAGCTGCATGCATGAACAGATCACGGGCAGCCCAACACCTAAAAAGACCTTTGAAAATATTTCCTATTCATGCTCAGACCCGTTTTTTCTAAATGTAATTGCAACTACAGGAAACCATAGATCCTTTCCCCATTTTGTCCATGACTTCTTCCTTAGTACTGTCTATAAATGCAACCTCTCCTGTCCCACCAAAAACCAAAATTCAAAGCACAAAAAAACCAAAAGCAAAATATATCCCCCTACTCCTCTCCCCCAGACCAGCACAAGCTATTCTTAACATCAGGTCAACAGCAACACAACAAGGAGAAAACTTTTCAATATTAATTTTTTAAGTTAGTCTAATTAAAGATAACACCTTCAATCTCCCTTATGCTGCATTTTCCAAACATTTTAAAGCATTCAGTACAAAATGCTGATCATGAAAGAAGCTGAAAGCTGCTGAGCTCTGCCAGGACGAAAAACTTTGTCCCTAGGGAACTGGCCAGCAATCAGACATGTGATCCAGCAAGTTACACCAACCTCTGTCCTATTCCAAGGGCTTCCTTTAATCCAATTGTTTAGATACAGCTTGATATTATTATCCCAGATCTCATTACTACATTGCAGAGAGCAGTTTGTAAGTCCTGAATCAAGAATAAAGAACTGCAAAATAGTTCTAATCCTGGGTACATAGAAAAATCTCTGCTAACAACAAGGCATCTTTGCTTGGAGTGAGGGGCAGACAAAGATGATGGGAAAAACAAAGCTCATGTACTATCAAGAAACTACCAAAAAAGGGAAGTTCAAAGCTCGTCTCCTCCTCCCAACTTTTTAGGCGTAGTTTGGAACCACCTGCACTTTCACAGGAAAGACAGGGCACGTGCCAAATGCCGGTCAGAGACGCACCCGTGCTTGGGAACAACTAACATCCCCTCCACCTCCAACGGGCTCTTAATTATGTGTTGTCTCCAGATTATCAAATTGCATTTCTCACTCTTGAAGCTCTGTCCAGAGCTATCTTCCATCTCTCCAGTTTGAAGAACCAGCTCAGTATTGTCTCTTCCTGAATAATTTGAGTTGGAGTCAAGTTTAGCAAGGCAGCAGCAGATGACACCATAACATGAGTGCAATAGTACCTGTGCACACTATTCCTTGAAATTACCATTTCATATGGTTATTTCTCCCCATCTGACTCTCAGGCCACAGGAAGTGTGGCACAAAAATATATTAATGCTTTTTGCCTTTACAATGAGTTTCTTAAATTCTACTAGATGTTGTTAAAAAGTATTTCCTTTTCTTTTTGTAAACCAACTGTAATTTGTAGATTCTTGCATTAGAATAAGCATCAACAACAGTTTCACATTCTTCGTATGCCACAATCTGCTCTCCCTGTGGCACTGAAACAAGCACAGGCACCTCTCGCTGCACTTAATGTTAGTGGGTGGAGGGTGTCAAGAACTTGCAGTTCCACTCTGCAAAATCCTCTGATAAAAACTTGGAACTCTGAGGATGAGAAGAAAAGAAGATAAATATACACACATAAAATAAACAGTGGGTTTAATTATTTGCAAGGCTGCTACTGCTTTGAACTATTTTGACTTTGAGGGCTGCTATTATGATAAACCTTGGTTATAGTCCTCTTGAAAGATACAACAGGCTGTCATGACATCCAACATGGACATTGATGTTGATGCTTGGCATCCAGGCAGTTCCACCACACCAGACTGGTGGCCAGTAGTCCTCAATTGCTGAAACAGTGATTTAGCTCCCAGTACCATACTTAGTCAATTATTTCATCTTCCTCTTTAGTATATATTTTTTTTGTATTTGTTTAAATTCTAGGCAGCAAGAATGAGAAATCTTGTAATCTTCTTCCTGAAGAACCTCAAATACTGAGCACTGCTAAATATTTGGCAAGATAAATGACAGAGCTGCTCTAAAGGAGTCATGTATTCTAGAAATAAAAAAGATACATCTGTTGTCTCTTTTGTCAATGTGAAAGGTGAGCCACGTAAAACATGGGATGGCAAAATACTGAGGAATGACAGAAGACATGCCCATGTCAATTCAGGTGTAAGGTTATCCCATTTCCTTTCATTTCTGAGGATCTGACATGCTTTATTTTTCAGAAGGATGTGCAGGAGACCAAAGTAAAGGTTATTAGATCTTGCTGGCCTGAAATCTAGGAAAAAAAAAAGATCCCTCTTAGCTTTGCACACAGGTATTGTTGGGCTTGACTCTGTTGGGGACTCAGACACGACCTGGGAGGCTCAGACGCCTGTCAGTGTCCATCAGAACATTCAACCTTTGCAGCCAAGTTTATAGAGATGTTCCACAGCACCACTAGCCCTTTGGCCAGTGAAAAGGCCATGACTTTCAAGTCACACCCTCCTGGAGACTACACTCAAAAAGTGCTGCACAGGACCCCACACAGGCTTAGCAAAGTGATGGATCAGGAGAGCCAGAACCTGAAATTTTATGTCCCAAAAGCAGCATGAACAGCTGGTTGAAGACTTTCATTAGCAGAGATCAAGTAGGGACACCTCCCTCACTGTTGAAATGGTGCTGCACACCAGAGCATCCCATTAGCCCTCCCAGGTGGGAAAAAAGTATTTTTTTCTCCTCAATAAAAGAACAAAGACCATTGATTTTTCTGTTTATAGAGAGCAGGCAAAACCAACCCAGGCAAAGTCCTCCTTCTCTAGTACTTGTTTGAGATACACTGTGTGGTTGGATTTTTATAGATGAAAAAATTGCATCTCAAGCTGTGAAGCCAGAGAGTTCTCCAGCTTTCACCTGTGTCAGCAGTGGCTGAGGGACAGAAACTTCTTTTCTGGAGGAGGAGGAGGGTGGGCACCTGGCACAACTGGCATTCAAGTGAAAGAAAGAGGCTGCAAGGCTTTAACACTATCTGATTTACATTATTATTTACACTATTTTACATTTAAAATACAAAAATTATTATTTCAGCTCTTTCTTGGATGCACACTGTATCACACTGACTGACCACTGTATCCTTTGGCAAAGGGTGGCACAGACACTTCATAAATGTTTACTTCAGGATTAAATATTTTTGGATCAGTTTGCATATGACTCACTAGTAGGCTCCCAGGTTTGCCTGGATTATTTGTTACATTTATTGAAAAGTGCACATGTACACATACTAAATTCACTTAAAAAGCAAGGATCTTGGAAGACTTCTGTTCAGTAAACAGGAATGCCAATATTCTCCATGCTAGCAGCCCCAACTGAAGTAGTTTACTTAAGACGAGGAATTAACTCCAGGGCAGTTATTCTGTTGAATGTCAATAGACAGCAGCACTGAGAAAACTTTTTTCTTTCCTTTTTTTTTTTTGCTGTTGGTTTGGGAAAAGGAATCTTTGAAAGCAGAAGACAGCAAAGAATAAAACTAAACACACCAGTCATCAATATATGAATTCTAATATCAATTATTAAAGATAATTCTAATATTTATCTCCCAGAATATGGGTTTTTCACGGAAGAAACAGAACAGGAATATATATCTCAGACTCAGCACCCTCTGCCTTGCCCAGTGCGCGTAATGGGATGGGGCACACTCTTCAGGCTGAGCAAGACTCCACTGATTTGTTTTTCTGCCAGCGTATTGTCCATCAGGAAAAGGAACTGGAGGGAGGTGGGGGAAGACCCTCAAGCATTTCTCCCCTCAGATTATTTCAGTCATTTCATTCTGCAGACGTATCATGATGAAAGTGTTTAGCCTCGAGAGGGGCTGATTTGCGCAGCCATGATTGTGATCATGGCCATCTCTGGCGGTATTTGTCAGGCACTCCCTGTAACACCCTCAGCACAGGGAAAAGATCTGTAAAGGAGTGGAAAGTGCCCGGGGGTTCGCTGGCAGACATGAGGGGAGGCAGAACAGGATCCCAGTGTGCATGGACACAATCATCACAAAAACAAACATCCAAGTAGTAAAAATATTCTGAACTACTTCTGCTTAATATTTCACTGTAACATTTACAGTGCTATCTACTAAGAGCTTCTGCATAGAGTACTCTGCACTCTATTGTGTGTTTCTATATTAACTTAGTATTAATTTCCCATTGAGTTTTAAATCAAACTAGGAAACACCAGTTCTTTCCCATTAGTACTTTGGTGAAGTATTTTGAATCCCCTGCTGTACTATTTAGTTGCATCTGTTGATGTTTCTTTCCTTATCACTTCATCCCTCCAAGCTTGCCAGTATTCTTCCCTTGCCATCCCATGTTAATCAGTCAGTTATCACTGCTACCTGACATCTGTCCATGCTAAAGAATGGAAGAAATGAGGAGGGGGGGAAGTACTGGGGAAGCTGGAAAACATTGAAAGAGCCTTCAAATAAAGAGAAGGTTGTTACAGAGAGTGAAAACCTTTTTCCATGTACATAGAACACAAAAAAGTGAAAGTAGGTATGAACTGTAGTAAGGGAGATTTAGATTAAGTAAAGGAAACCCCCTCTCTCAAATAGAAAACATAATTAAGGACTGGAATACATTTCTCTAAGGATATCAATCGCCTCCAGAGATGGAGGAACCTTTTATGGCCCTTCCCAGATGTAAATCCGGAGATAAATCCTTGACATCCTTTTCCCTTACCTTTCAGATTGTTCTTTACTGTTATCTTGCAAGATAACCAAGTTTGATTTTTTCATTTAACAAATGCTGTAGAGTTACTAAATCTTTTGGTATAAGAAATTGCTTGTCTAAGGGACACCAGTGCTCCATAAAAGCTGACAGCCTGTCTGCAAGGGCTGCCAGCAACAGTGTGGGGAGAAGCATCTTTGTCTGAGGGACTTGCAGAATAACCTGTCTCCTTGTGCCCTCCTGGTCCCCCGTCACTGGAGTCAGGAAGAATGGCAAACTTCACAAAACTGTATTAAAGGAAACCATCAGAACTTGAGATTTTCTTGCTATTATAACTCTGAATCTTACCGTATTCTTCAGCTGCATAAAATTCTAAAGGCTAATTTTAAATTGGGAGAGAAGAAGATTTGCATTTACTAGCTTTAGTCTTGAATTTTGAGTTGTGTCAAGTGCTTTTCTACTTCTGGCTATAACAAAGACCAAATAGGAATCTCTCATATATTGTATTTTTGTGCACTAACAATCTTTCAAGCAAGCTCCAGTTGTTTTGGCTTACAGCATGATTTATATGTGCAGAGAATTCTCCTGTTCAATGGGACATAGAGAGGTTCTACTGCAAATTCTTTTAGAAGAATTGTAGGATAAGCAATGGAGATCAGTAACTGATCTGAGATTTCAGCACTGTGGTAGTTAAAACAGTGAGAGAAAAACAACATTGTTTTGCACTTTGAAACCTGTTTCTAATCAGCTGAGCTACTCCTATGGGGTCAAATAAAAATGATTAGCTTATTAAAAGCATAGTTTTGCTATTTAATAAGCAAAAATGATTGAAAATTCTGTTCCAGATACTGATAATTTTAGTGTTTCTAGTTAAGCCTACCAAATTGCATTCATTATTAGTGTCTAGATTCATTAACAATTCAATTTATAGATATTAATGCTTATAATGCATGCTTCACTTGCCAAAACTTGAAGAGAAATTGTTTCAATTAGCTTTCATGGATCATGGATCCTACCGGCTGGGTATTTTTAGACAAAAGATACAAACACATCCCCAAGCAATGCTAATGCACAGCTGGGATCCGTATGGAAGGTCAGCTAACAGTTTAAAAGGAAAACCAGTAAATAAATTTTACATAGAACTGTGGGACAGGAACAGAATCAATCAAATATTTGCAGGTCACACCCCTCCTCTTAAAAACACCACAATTCCCTGGTCTGGATTTTTAAAAATAAGCCATAAGATATAAACTAGTGACTGGGTTAAGGGATATTTGTCAGGCTGTGACGAAGCATGCCAGGTATGCATGGGCCCAAGGCAAACTGCTCCCTTCTCATTTTCATTCAAACGACGTGATTAAAGTCAGCAACGATGCACCAGCGTAGCCATTTGAGAGGTTTGTGGCCACGGAGAGAACTGTGATCAACAATTTCTCTTTTTCTTTTAGGTCCGTTCGCGGAGAACAACCCAAAATCTACACAAACAAATTTGTGCTACCCCTGCACACTAGAACCCCACGAGAGGACAGAAGGGAATGCCGAGTAGCTGGCCGGGTGGCGGGCTCAGGGACGAGGTGCCCACCGCTGCCGCAGCGAGAGCAGGGCCGGGGGAAGCAGAGCGGCCGCCGGTGCCGCAGCGGGGCAGGAGCCGAGCCCCGCGGGTTCAGCTGAGCACTGCAAGGACACGCGCCCAGGATCGCTCGGCTCCACAGCCTGGATCTCATTAATATGAAAAAGTTACTATAAAATGTTGGCCTTTGATACTGCCAGTACTGGACTGCTGTTCCTTCTCCTCTGCTGAGCATTGGGAACACCAGCTGGAAAGTGCTGGGATTTAATGCAGCTAATACGTGGATGGTATCCTGAGGTGCAGGTGGTGTCTCTGAAGTCAGTCTCCACAGACCGAGAGCCGACTGGCTGATTCTGCTTCCCGAGACCTGGCACAAGAATGTCAGCCGAGCTGCACCGAAGCCCACAGTCCATGCCTGCTCACAGCACCATGGCTTCTCTCCCCTCTGCACATCTGCCCCTGAGATGCAAAGAAAATTGGTGTTTCACCCTGAGCTGTTGGGGAACCAGCACATGTGCTGTCACTGGTAAACACAAGAAGCAGAATAAAAGCAAACAAAAAATTAAGAACTTTTATTACAAGGAGCTTGTCCTGCTCCCTCAGAGATCCTGGTACAAGCTTCTTCCAGCCCACCAGCATGATCCCAGGCTTGTCTAGTTCTCATACAGTCTCACACTGTCACCAGCACTTCCATTTCACCAGCCAGCTCACAAAGTAGAGAATCAGAATTTTCCAGTATTCAAAAGAACCAAACTTCAACAACCCAAAACATTGTGACACTTGAAGGGAACGACCATGGCTAGAAGACGATCCCAGATGCCCACTCCATCAGAAAATGGATTTGTGTTCTCCAATCATGCACTTGAAAAAATCAGTCTGGAATCTGACACTACTACAGCTTGATGCAAGACACTGCAAGCCTCAAGTTCCCTTGATGGTAGGATGCAAGTTTCTCCTTGGGGCATCAACAGATTTATTTGTATTTATCATCTCCAAACAGATAGCAGTGACAACCTCGGGACACTTGTACCTGTACCCAACTCTGACACAAAATAGTTTAATGGTTGAAAGTATGATAGATTTATACAGTCAGAAAGGTCAGACTTCCAACTGCAGACCTAGAAACAAGATTAAAAGTAATTAAGAATTGCACGTATGTTTAAAAAAAAAGATTCTCTCTTCAGTGTACCTTGCAGAATGTCTGTGTTTTGCTGGCCACAGCAGTTGCAGATTGAGCCCAGATTCCCCCTATTTTCCATATGGCCCTTTCAAACCCCAAGTGTTTTAGCACTGTCTGGGAGGATGGACATGGATTCCTCTAAGTTCTTATTTTTTTGACTATTTTTTTTCCTCCCACCACATGAGCAATTCAATAAAGTAAAGTTATTTTTGGCAAAGAACACTTTTCACCAAGAATTGCTTAAATGCTTTTCTTGAACTGTTTCCTTTTGTCTTTTCTAAATTCAGTGATTGGTTTTACAAGCATCAGACTTCTGCAGATTTAACTCTAAGGTTACATATTCCTCCCCTCTTTAACAAACTCCACACATTTACCAATAACTAAGTTCATTTTTGCATTTTATTTTCTGCAAGAGCTGACTGGGCAGTGGTTAGAGGCAGGAGGTTGACATTGTGAGAGGATGATGGAAAAGGAACAGCAGATATGGATCAGGCATAGAGGGAATTAAATAGTGGGACACAGGCAAGACTGACAGGAGGAAATGTTAATGGGCACAAGCAAACAAACACCTCAATTTTCTCTGCCACCAATTAAGTTTGCCCACTTCTTCCCAGAAGCTTTCAGCTTTCCATTGTGCAGCCCGTTGTGCCAAGACATCGCTACAGTGATCTTTGGGTCACTGACCTTTCTCAAGGGTCTGCAGCTCCCGTGAGGATGACAAGGATCAGCGCAGGGAGGAATTGCAGTTGGGTGTTGCCACCCGTGACAGCAGCAAGGCACACGAGAGCTGCAGCACACTGAGCTGAGATCTCAGGTATTTGGCAAAACACTCGAACTGCTCCCACCAGCTGAGAGAGCAGGCTCTGCGGAAAGCAGGTTCATTCCTCCCTGGGCTGATGGACAACAAGGCTCCAGATCATGAGACAAAACAGGCAATGAAAATGAATGGGAAAAGGAGGAGGATGATTCTGGAAAAGGTCGTGACAGTGTCAGATAAGCTGCTATGAGACATGAAAGTTATTGTGCTCAGGAGCTACTTATAACTTTGTATCTGAGCCTCAGGTTCTTCTGTCCCTCAAGAGAATTCCTGTGGTCAGCTCAGCAGGTCCCACCCCCATATTTTATTCATTTTGTGAAACAGAGTGGGGTGCTCCAAATATCCTTACAGGAAAGGTCGATTTTGGTTTGAAAAAAAAAATTGTTTGCAAGATTTCCATCTTAGCAAAGCTTTGATTCCTACACAGAAATCCCAGGTTTTATCTTGTCACAAAGACTGGAGGTTTGTTGCTTGCTGGGAAAAAAATACCCAACAAAAAACCCCAAACCATCCCCCCCTCAAACAACAAAAACAACCAGCAAAAAACCCCAACCAAAAAAAACAACAAAACCCCCACAACCAAAAACAAACAAAACAACAAAAAACCCCAAACCATCCCCCCCTCAAACAACAAAAACAACCAGCAAAAAAACCCAAACCAAAACAGACAACAAAACCCCCACAACAAAAAACAAACAAACAAACAAAAAACCCCAAAACCAACAACAAAAAACCCAAACAAACAACAAACCCAAACAAATTTAAAAAACCCCCCAGCAAAACAAAACAAAACAAACCCACCAAAAAAGAGAGGCAGTTACTTGTGGCAGGAATGCCTGCCTGGTTTAATGCCCCCTCTGCCCTCCTCTCACCAGCCCAGCCCAGTGCTTGAGGCAGGCTCCGTGCTGGTATTTGAACTCAGCCAAAGGAAGCCACTTCCTCATTAAGACATACCCAAATATGGCAATAACATGGAGAGCCAAAAGTAGTAACAGATTTATTATTACCACTGTGTGGAAATAATTTTTTTTCCTCTGTTACTCAATCCAGTTAATTATCCATGCAAAGTAAAGTTATTCCTGGCAGCCACAGAGGCAGAGCTGACTTGGTAATGGCTGGGGATGGAATGGTTGTTATGCAAGAGAAGCTAAATAGTTCAGTAAATTAGTCCAAATAGATCCACACTGGCATTGGCCTTTAGAGATTCAAAATACTGAATTCAATGCTTTTAGGCTTATCATACTTTTTATTTAATAGAGAAGTGTCTGATCTGGGACTGCATCATATCCCAAAGACTCTGCAAAGAGGTAATTTTTCAGCATGCCCTGAGGGTAACAGGAAGAATTACAGAAAGCTTCAAACCATCCAGCTCCCGCAAGCATCCTGCATCCAGGACTTTCACTAGAGCAGCAACGCACAGCCAGTAAGGAACGTTGGTGGTTCCTGAATACTTGGAAGGGTGTTACAAAGCACAACACCAAGTGCTTCAGTGGTGTCTGATGAGCTGAGCTCTGTGTCACCAGGCTCAGCCTGACACCCCCTGTACCCTGGCTCCCAAGGCATTCTGGAGGCACTCTGCTTGCACTTGGAGCTTATTTGCCCTGAAAAATGTCCCCACAGTCAAGTTTTACCTTGTGGGAAAAAACAACAAAAAAACAACACCAAACACAAAATGCCACATTCCCTTTGACAATTGGAAAGAGGACAAAGAAATGAAGCCATAGAGTGGAAAAATCCCAAAACCTAAAGAAAACAAGAGCTGAAAGTGAAGAAAACCACAGGATTTATTCAAAGAATTTATTTGAACTGTCCACAGGCACAGTGACTGTATAAATACTAAACAACATGAACATAAATGAACACTATGGGAAAAGAAACTGCTGACATTTTTACTGCAGTAAGGACAGACCACCAAGAACAGCCTGACTCAAACACCCAGCATTGGTTCCCACACCAGAGCTGTTTGTGTTGGCTCCAGCACCCAGTTCCAACCAGAGCAGTAAGAACATGCATTCTGCTGATGTTTGAATAACCCCTGCCAACAAATTGATCCCCCAGCAGCCAGGTTGTAGGAGATGGGTTGAAATAAATAAGCGTGAGGGAACAAGAAAGTAAAATGAAAAGACACCCAGCACTCTTCTTCCAGCAGCAGTGTTCAGTGGGAGCTCTTCCCATTTCCCTTCTTTAAAATGGATTATTTCTTCCCCCCAATCCAGGAAAAGCATAACCCAAAAAGGCATTGGTGAGCATATGTAATGTACATGCAAAGGAGACACGGCTGCCACAGAAACAGATTCCACAGATGGCAACCCAGAGGACAGCCCAAATCAAGCAAATCTCTAAATACAGTCTGGGAGGCACTTTCTGAAGAAGAGCTGCCTTATTCCCAAGGAGGCAGTTCCAGCTGTTGGCTGGACCCCTGCCCAGCAGCCTCCTGCAGTCACCTGGCCACCCTGCTAGCCCAGAACCTGCCTCACACAGGTGCCTGCACAGGGCACTTAGAACCAACAGCTCCAAATCAGTGCCATTGTCACTCCTCAAATTGCCCAGGGAGCAAACCTACAGAAAACAGGAATGGAATTGGTCACAAAAAATAGTATTACATTTCTTCCTAGAGAATACAGCTCCCTTCTCCAGAAAGAGGTCACAACACTGACTTCTGACCATTCCTTTCAGGTACCTTCATTCTTTTCCTTCTCACACACTGAGAGCACTGGTTTGGTACATGAGCTCATCAGGATGTGTGCATACCATGCTACAAATGCAAAGAAAACAGAGTGAATAATTAAAAATACAGTAAATTTATAATTGTTTTAAGCTGCCATGCCCCAGTATAGCCTATTTCCTGAAGAGATTTCATCCTTTCACTATTTTCAGCCCTTTAAAGATTCGTAATATTAAATGGAACTCTGTACCTTTAGTTGTCATTTTCCATCTTGCACAAGTAAACCTTTTCCACAGCACCTTTTTAAGTTAAAAATAAAACACCCAACTGTTCTTTTTCCCACAGATGGGAACATTAAAACATTGACATTTTAATCTGTTTGATACAAGAATGAGTTGTGTCAGCACGCTGCTTCCAGCTACAACAACAGAAAACCCAAGTTTAATTAAAGAGTGGAGAAGCTGCATGGTGGTGTCTGAACCAGGGATGTGCAGCAGACCCTTGCTTACTCACCCTTTTGGGCTCAGGTTCCTCTCTGGGCAACTGCTGGTCAGGCAAAATGTTATTGAAAAGAAAGGAGAGGGAGGACAAATAACAAACATATTTTCTCAAATAGGAGATGCAAAAGGTGAGACCACATACCTGAGACTTACATACATCACAAATTTTGCCCACGAAACAGTAACAGCATGGCACAAACAGCCCTAACACAAATGTGCAGCAGAGGTCACTCACAGCCACACAGGCCCTGCAGCTTTGATGCTGGGGCTAAAAAACACACTTCTAAGACTCACACCCATGTGTGCTTAGCCTGTGCCTGCTCATAGTTCCCAAATAAACCATTACAGCAGCATGGGGACTCCTCACAAAAATGACTTCTCACAGGTGATAGCCCTCAGCAACCCTTGGGCTCTTCTCTTGCCAAATCAGGAAACTAACTTTTATTTTTCAGTCTTAGAAGTGGTATAAAAATGAATGCAGTCTTGTTCTGCACCTGATACCTGCCAGGAGCCATCAGCTAGGCGAGAATTCTTCTTCCAAACTGAAAATGTGGTGACCTCACAGTCTTCCTTCTCACTAGGACACCCCCAACACTGAGCCAGTCTCTGGGGTTTCATTACATCACCGAACCAGAGGAGGGGTGTCATATCATTTGTTTAATAATGAACATGTCAAAACCACTACAAACAGGAAGATCAAGGGGGTAAGATAAAATGTTTTCTGCAGTAGAAATGAGACTTATAATTTCTAAGGAGTTAATTTTGTCAGCATTTCACATCCAATGTTCCTCTCCAAGTACCTAGAAGTCTCTTAGCAATGTGCCTCTTGATTCTCTTTAAATGTGTCCATCTATAGCCTTGTCACTCACTGGCTGGAGAAGAACATTTCTGTGTTTGATCCTGCTCTCTCACAACTTCAGTTCCAATGTAAAAGGCTAGTTCAGGCTAGCTGATATCCCTAAGGCAGGAGACAAGGCAAAAGGAATAGAGAGAGGTCTGTAAATAGGGAGAAAATGGAAAGTTGACATGAAAAAAAACCAGAAGAAAAAGTACAGTAACACTGTTACCAATTGCAGATCCCAAGTTTTGGAAGAGGCAGCCACGAGTGCCACATTCCCATCGGGCAGCACCACCTCTCCCATTCATACACACACCAAGCACCAACACAGGCACCTGTAGCACCTGATGAACAGGAAAGCTTTAACTACCTGTTCACAGGGGACCTTTGAGAGCCTGGAGGTGATCTACACGCCTGCTTTCCTCAGCAGGTGGTCACGTGCCACTGTGTTTCCATGTCCAGGCATGCCTGTATGTGTGTCACCTTCCCAGTTTTTCCTGTGCCATATTGTAAACTTGACACTGGTGAGTGTGAATTAGAAAGGAGTTTCCAAGAGTGCTTTCTCCATCTGCTTCCCGAAGTTAAAAAAAACAAAGCAAAAAAATCAAGAAAGTCCATGAATCCAAGCAGAGCCTTCAGGAGTTCTTTCAGAGGGTCTGAAGCAGGATTTCACCAGGCAGCTGTAGCTCATTAGATCTGCCACAGAGCGTGAAAGCCACTTGCCAATAGTGCCACAGACTATTCCTCATGTCAGTCTGCAAGAGGACAGCCCTGACAAAGCCTGAGGGGAGCACACCGGGTTGGGCTCTGAGGGAACGGCCAGGCACATAGCTGGACATTCTGTGCTGAATGCAAGGCTGAGCTGCAAGGGCAGAGTGACGTAGCCCAGCTTTCACCCCCAGAGACCAGGGCTTCCTCTGGATAACAAATGGAGAATCTGTCTTGGAAATAAAACCAAGCTGGCATATGCATGATAACCATGCATGTGGCAGAAGCTATTTCCCCTTGAAGCTTGTTAATCCTCAGCTGACAGCAAAATAAAATCATTTTGGGACTGGTCAAATAAAAAGGATCTCTCACTATCCTCTAAGATGCTGCTCCACAATAAATGCAAGATAAAGGTAAGCAAAAAGGAAATTTGGAAAACACTAATTTTGTTCCGTTCTTTAACTTCATTTAACTTCTGCACAAATAGAAACAAAAATAGTCTTTAAACCACAGTACATAACTGGATGGGCCTCCCCCCCACCCCCTCGTCGGGCATTGGGCTGGCAGATGTTGCAGTGGTGGGTACAGGATCAGGGGTCAAAAATGTCATCCCCTTTAGCTGGTTGCAATAATCTAAGGTACTCTAATAGCTGTTCTCTTCTGCCTTCACTTCCCTCTTCCCTGTTACTGCCTGTAGCAGCCCTGTGGGCATTTAGTACCAGTGCCAGCCCCAGGCAGTGTCATGCTCTGGTCACACCTAACACGGCACAGCACCACTGCCCACGGAGCAGGAACGTGCCGAGATCCGAGGCCTTCGCCACCACCTCCCATAACCCGTAAATATCCAAGTTCCACCCCCAAGTACCCCAGCTCTGACATCCTGTCTGCAGAACTGGCTGGGAAGACTTGTCAGAAATCCAGATTAACTAGAGATGATTTCTCCATTACTGTCTGGTAATCAAAAAACATCACCCCCAAAGCCTCCAGACACTGGTATAAACTCTGAAGCAACGAAAAAGACTTCACAGAAAGCATTCTCTCCGCATCCCCAAGAATCAATAATCCACTTGTACAGTTCACTTGGATTTTATTTTTAAAACTGTTTTTTACAGATTACCAGAGACAACAGTTTTGCTTCCTAACATACACCTTAGAGAAGAGCTTGCAGAAAGTAGTAGAAAACTGTTATGAATATACAGCAAAGAGCACAAATAAGCAAATGATATATTTATTAATTCCTGAGCATTCCAGAGAAGCAGCAGATTACACTTGACAGAGGACATGTGTGGGAATTAACAGCAGGTCAGCAGCCTGAGTCTGAGATTGGCCTCAGCACAGTCCATTTCTACCTGTGAGAAACTTAGTCTAGAGCAGCAAGAAATTCAAAACAATAGAGGGAGAAAACAGCAACACAACTGCAAATAACATTTTTCTTAGATGTTTAGAATACCTATGTTGTAGATAACTAATAATAGTATAGTGTAGTTAAAACAGCCAATGAATCTATTGTAGTAGTTAAGCAACCAATAGATGAGTAACATGAATAATAAACATACAGAAGTGTACATATATGCCACTAGCTTTTTAGAATAAAGAGCTTTTGCCTACACTCAATACTAAAACTTGTGTGTGTCGTGTTTGCCTCAACTACAACAGACATGTACTGCAACAACTGCAGTCTTGTGCTAAGGGCAGAGTTGGTCTTTCTGCAGTGTTTTGCTCTCACCGAGATACGCTCTGTGCCAAGGGCTGGCACCACAGACACAGAGCCAGTTGTCACAGCTGAGAAGCGTCAGTGTCCTCCTGGCACAGGAAAGTATTTTAGGGAAACCTTCAAGAATCTGATGTCAAGATACTTTACATGACCCTGTAGACACTGCATTAAAAAGCCAAACTCTACAGCACGGGAATGAGTAGGATTGCTGCTCTTGTACAACTGCATTTCAAAGAGAACCCTTTTCAAGAGGGTAACAGAAAAAAAGACATTTAATAGCAAATTTTATGAGAGAAGGATAAAAACCAGGTAGTTCAACAGTTCCTGAAATCCCAGTGGTGGTCAATAAATCGACTTGTGCTTCACATTATATGAAGAGGCTGTACTTAGCAAATCACTGTGTAAGCTGCCTCAATAACAGCAATCCTGCTATCAAGTTTACTCGCAATGAGTCCAACAAAGAAATTAATTTCTTAGATGACAAGAAAAGGTTATCTAGAACTGGGAAAACACATGAGACAAAGATTTCCACTAATAAAACAAATATCAGACTCAGAGCTGAATTTGAAGCTATCTTTTTTTTCTCTGAAAGATTTGAAATCCCTGTAGCCCAAACACCAGAGCTACAAAGAAAACATCCTGCAACCTGCCCTGCTAAAAACACAAGGAGAGCAGAACAAGCCACAGCTCTTCTCAGTACGCGAGTTACTCCCTCAGCTCCGTGCACACTGTTCCTCAAGCAAGGCCCAGAACAAGAAAATATACTGCAACCAAGTTCCAGACTTAAAAGCAAACCTCACTTTGAGCTACCAGCTGATTTACTCCCCAAATCTTCAGTACAATATGATACACAGAACATGCCCTTTTCACAAGTATGAAAGTGTTTCTCATGACTCCAGCAAATTACAAAACACACCTTCCTGGTCTCATCTTACTGATTTTATTGATCTGTTTATTCCCATGATATTCCACAGGTATCAATCACCCATCTTATTTTCCAGTTATCAATTTTTTTCATAAATATTTCCACTTTCCTTTATGCTACCCTTTATTCCTCTCACTGTAATACACACCCTTCTGTTATTGCTCTCATTTCATAATCCTCATACTTGTCTATGCACATCAAGTGAGCAAACTGACCTGATTTATCCACAAACCCACAGGAAGTCAGCCAAAAATGAGACAACACAGAGGTTTGATTTTGAAGGTCATTATATAAAAAAGTGGATTCTCTGTCTCTGCTGCCCAAAGATCTGCTCCTGCCAGTTCTTACAGCAACTCAATCCATCCAACATCCAGGAACTCTATGATCACATCACACAACTGGCATCTGTGCTGGAGGGCTTGGTGGCAATACTGCACTCGCAGGATCAATCTCTATAGATTTGGGGTTAGTTGTAAAAGTTTGTTCAATTTCTCTATTTCACAGCTGCAACATAAAATTTTAATCAATTAAAAAACCAAAGCCATGTAATTCACCTAAAATAATAACAGAAAGAGATTTAGACCCTCAGCTTCTGTCCCATATCCATTTAACCCCAGCTGCCCAAACCAGTGACAACTCACAATCACGTCCAGTGCTGTTGCTGTGGCTGGTTAAGCAGGGGACTTCTAGGAACCTCTAGAAAGGATTCCTGCAAGTCCCACAGGAAGACAGATGACTCTGCTAGGATGTTTATAACTTGAGTGAGTGGCTTGAAGTAGGTCAAATGGGGAAGGAGTTAAGATCTAGGTTTTAATTTCCACAGTGATTAGAAGAAAGAGCTCGTCTGAGGAGCTGTTTGGACCGTTAATGCTAATTTTTCGTATTCTTTGGAAAACAGGCTGTTTGAGAGGACAAAGAGAAACAATAACAGGGGTTTTTCTGGTTTTGTTGGGGCAGTGTTGTGTTTCTTTTTTTTTTTTTTTTTTTCCTCAGATTTGGTGACATGAGTAGCTATAATTTTGTCTGTGTGACACTGGTCGCAAAGCAACAGAATGGCCAACACAAGGCTCTGGCTAGAAAAAAAATGGAGAGGGTAATATAACATTAGTGACATGAATTTTCAGAAAATATATTCTTGCACTAGCGTGATTTTTAATTAAATGCTTATTGCTAATTAATAGCACAGATATAGCAGGTTTTGTATGGCAGTTGACTTGATGCAATATGACATTTGATTAAGAAAATCAAAATCAACATGACACATCAAGTGGGCTAGAGACTGATAGGCCTCAGAATGTAATTGCAGATAAGGCCAAATACTAAATAAATGTTTCCAGCTTATAGCAATTAAATATCAACACAAAAGAGAACAGTTTCTTTTATCCCACCCTCAAGAGCTTGACCCTGTATTATGCAGCAGTTTTGTCTATGCTCTGAAAAAAAAGCACAAGATGATTACTGAACAAATTTACAGATTAGAGCGATGAAAACAAGGATCAGCGGTAGAAAGCAATTTAGTTTGCCAGACAAAGAAGACTGGAGCAAAGATCACCATTTTTAATATAGCTAAATGTAAGAAAACATGCCTAAGCTCCACTTCCAGGCTGGCAGCCTCTCCTGAAAGCAGGTACTCTGAAAGGTCACTGTAGAAAAACATTTGTAGGGAGCTTCGAGGGAGACTGTGGGTAAATAGGGCCATGGAGATAATTTTGCTCTCAAATTTCCTCCAAAGCTAAAACTACACAAGTGAGGCTTTAGAAAACAGTTGATAGCAGCTGGTGACAGAAAGTCACACAATTAAAAAAACCAAACCAACCACTCCCCTAGAAAGCTGCCAAAAGTTTGATTGAAACAGAAGTAAGGAAGTATTTGGGCATCTCATGCCTTCCTTGAAGGTCAAAATGGACAAAACTGAGGTATCTGAGAGACAGTTAGGAAGCAAGTGAGATAGGTGCTAATTCTACTCACAGTTCTCTGAGCAACATCATCATGTGCCAGATACAAGCATTCAAGTTCTCCTGCATCTTCCTTTCGTACTTTGTCTTTGCAGAACATGCAGAGCATTAATATTTCCTTTTCCTGACACTTGTGTCTTGAAAACCTGAACTTAAAGGGAGCTACTCATACATGGTGAAACTAAACGTCTTGCTTTCCTCAGCAATTAAATCCCACTGCTACATGTCACACCTTTTTTCACCCGAGGTATAGAAATGCCAGGTAATGCTGTGACCTCACTCACCTGTTACAAAACCTCTTAGCAAGCACTCTGCGATCCCCCCACGGGGTGACAATCCCATGACAGGGCATGGCCCGTACCAACTGCACCCAGAACATCTGCTGCTTTGTTCTGGTCATGAATATATAGAGAGGAGAGGAAGAAAAAGCCTAGAGAGCAATTTATCCCGGATCTCTTTACATCGAAACTCATCTCACCATTCTTGGCTCTTTTGGTTAATCCCTCCACCTTTATATAAAGTTGTATTTAGAACATCACATGCAGCTAAACAGCTGAAAGCCTGAAACACAAAAGCTCAAGAAACGTACATACCAAGTGCATGAGGACATGTAAGAGCGTGACAGAGCAGAGGAATTACAGCCCTACCTCCCAATTCCCTGCCTGGGGTTCTCGGGTTCCCACCTGACAGCACCTGTCATCCGTGTTGAACAGGGCAGCTGTGATTCTGGCCACGATGAAGTTAGGTACAACAATCCTTCAGCAGCTGTGATTAATCAAGAGCCCTGACACAAGATCTTTTAACCACACTACGGGGAGATTTCTGCCACAAGAAGTATTACACCACAGGACAACCTCAGACACCTCCAAGCCAAGTTTCTCCCAGCCGAGTCCACCTGCCTGCGAGCCAGGACCCAGCTGCAGTGGAGAGATTTGTGGTTTCCCTACCTGCCACCTGCCTCCTTCCAACATCAATGCATAGCTTCAAAGTCCAAAGGGACACTCAAAAGAAAGCTGGAGGGACAGAGAGGAATCAATGTCAAAACAAACAAATAGCTTTCAAGTGATTTGGGACTCTAAAAATGAGGGGGTTGTATTTTTAGCCTGCATACAAGCAGCTCTAGGTGCTTTTCCTTTGTCCCCATGACAGTAAGTAAGTGAATACACCTGCCTCACCTCGCACCCTGCTGATGGTAAACACGGGGTCTTGCATTCAGGTTACAATGTGGAGTTACTTCAGAGCAGCCCTGTGCCAAAATAGCACATTTCTGAGGGATGCAAAGGTATTCAATAAAAAGCTTTTAAAGGCATATTTTTAAACTTGCAGCAGGAAAGCTTTTCTGTGTCAAGACAGTAATTCTTTTAACAGCATTGATCAAAATGTCATTCTTTTATGAGTGTACAATACCTTTTAATGGCATACAACAAACCATTAGGGTTCTACACCTCCGTGCAGCACAGAGCTTACTGGAAAATCAGCAACACTGGCCAAGAGATAGCCACTGGGTTTTATGCCTCTCACAAGGCAGAGTTTCTTCCATTCTCTGCTTGCACCCAAATACCCACAAGTGAAGTGACCTCAAAAAATTAAGTCAAACTTCTCATCACTTTCACCAGAGCTATTTTCCCACAAATTTTCTCCCCAAAATGCCTCTCATAAACACAACAAATATTCTAGCTTTCCAAAGTGGGATTTTATCATCAGGGTCTGATCTGGCTCTTTCTTTCCCTCACCAGTGATCACACTTACCCCAAGACAGCACTGACTGAGGAATTGAAGGGGGTTGAATTGAACAAAATGGGTTTGATTTTCAGAAATGGGAAGAAGTGCCACCTGCCCTTTCCTAACTCGGAAGTCTGAGGCAGAATCCATCTACAAATCATCTGTGTTCTTTTTAAGTGCTCCATCCCTTCAAAGGGTGAGAGCACTGGTGATTGCATTTGCTCTGCTTGAATGGAAGACCAGCACGGGCTTTCTGTATGCATTCAGCACTTTACAGCCTGATTTTAGTTACAAATATCAACAGGAAAGGGAATGATTCCCATTAACCCACCTTCAAGGCTTTTCCTGTCAAGGGCAAGAGAATATTTATGGGATTTAATCATCACTGTTAACTGAGCAGTAGCAGCAGCAAAAGAGCTGTATTTCACTCTCCGAAATACTTCTAGATAATAGCAAGATCTCAGCTACTTCTGGAAGCGTAAAGCCATCAGTATAAACAAATTAAAAAGCAATTCTCAATAAAACACAAGGTAAAATTATAAATCAAAGACAGGAAAACTGTCTAGAAAAAGGAGACAGAAAAAAATTGAGGTTCTAAAATCAAAAGCTGGAGTGAAATTAATTTCAGTTAAGAAATCTTTAAGAGGCTGCTTGTCACTTACATGCTCAGAAGCAGCTTTGTGCCTCTGACTTCCAGTTATGAGGTGTTGCTGTAAGTTTTCTCAGTCCCATCTAAAATTTAAAAATCAAAGTTAATTTTTTTCTTTAAGACAATTTTTATAAGCATACACAAATTCAACTCAAACAGGACAACTTATGCTCCAGAAGATACCATTGTCTCAGTCACAACACCACGAAGCCAATGATGCTTACATCTCCCCAACATTCATTATTAAACTTATGGTCAGAAACAAAGAGGTCACCCTTCAAACATGATCCAGCTAATAACCCAGACCAAAACCTGGTCAGAGTCAGAATTTGATAGTTATCAGGGAATGATTTCTCACTATCACATACCATGAGAGTTCAGAGTTGCTCCTTCACAGTTGTTGTAGTCAAGAGAGTGAATACACATTCTAGCATACATTTGAGATTTTTTAAACAAACAGGTGACTTTTTAGGTTACCCAAAGTATATCAACTAAAACCCCTGCATTTTGCAATAGCAACTAATTTGTTGTTGACCTACACTACATTCTGTGCAATAAACATTGTGGCAGCACCGGAGAGCTGTTCCTGTCTTTTTTTCCCCCCCTGTACAACTCGATTCAATAAAAGCAACTCTCTATTTCTCTGTCTCATTGGTGATGTGGAAATAAACAAAGGTCTTGAATTAAGAAGGCCAAACAGGACCAACATAAGCAGGAACCCATTGAGCACTTCTGCACCTACCAGCTCAGTGTGTCACTTTAAATCTCCACCCGTGAAGGCTTTTAATAACAGGTTTAGCATAGTTTGTCAGAAACTACAGAGATGCATTTGATCCCACTTTTCAGCAAGGAATCAGACCAGACCATGTTTCCTAATGACTTTGCAGCATGACTTGCCTAGAGAAAGTTTTGCACCCAGGTGTTAAAACGAGTGACCAACTATGACGATACCCAACGTGGCTTGCAGAGCTCTGCCTCTCAGCCCACCCCTCTTCCCTATAAAGAGTTCAGGAAACTGCTTGGCTAGATAGGATCCTCCCAAGCACTAACCTGGTCCGTAGTTTGGCAGCTACCAGTTTTTTCCAGGACCCTGCAATGCAGAGTCTCGCCCATCATCTCTTTCGGAACGGCAACGGCGGAGCCGGCGGGAGCAGCGCGGCCTGTCCCGGCTGGGAGAGGGCAGCCGGGAAGGGACCCTTGCTTTGCCTCCCCCGGCCTCTCTGGAGAGGAGGGAGGCCAACCGGGAGCTCCTCCCTCAGCGCCTACCTGGGCGGCACGAGGGGCACGGCGCGACCAGCACCGGCGCGGAGAGCCCAGCCGCGCCAGCAGCGGCAGCGCCGTTCGAACGGCCCGCCGGCCCCGCCCCCGGCCCGCCCCCGACTGACGGGGCTCTCGTCCAACCGCGAGGGGGAGTGGGCAAGCCCCGCCCCCGAGGCGGCCAATCAACATTCGCCGGGGTGGGGGCGGTGCCGCTGGGCCCCGGAGGCGTTGATTAACGTAAGGATTCTCCAATAGAAGCTTATCATCCCGCCCCCCTGACCGCGATTGGACACGGGGAAGGGGTGGGGCGCGCAGCCCGGCGCCGGGGAGGGGCGTTGCCATGGGGACGGGCGCGCCGCCGTGTGGACCGGGGGCTGTGCGGGNGTGCGGGTCACGGGCTCTGCGCGGGCCGGGGACTCTGCGGGCCGGGGGCTCTGCTGGCCGGGGGCCGTGCGGGCCGGGGGACGTGCGGGCCGGGGGCTCTGCAGGCGCCGTCCCGCTGTGCTTTCGGCAGCGCTGCCCCCGGCCAGCCCCGCGCGGAGACATCGGCCATGCAGAGAAGCCACGCGGTGAGAACACAATGGTTTTGGGATCTCAGCTGCGATATCACTGTCCTGCGCTGCCCCTCAGCGCAGCCCCAGGCCGTGCTGCCAGCGCCTCGCCAGCGTTCCCGTCACCGCTATGACCCCGTCAGAGCCACCGAGACTGGACCCTGATTTATGTGTGTTATAAGCCGATGAAGGAGCTGCTGCTGCTTCTGAGCCACATACAGATCTGATTCGAGATAGGGGAGGTCTCCAAACCCAGGAGATGCTGGAGCTGGTTTGCTGTCCCGTGTAAGGGAAGCAGCCAGTTTGGGAAATGGATGGGTGGGTAAAAAAGGTGTCATTAGCCCAGGTGACGCATAAGCCAAGCTTCGCATGACTCAGACATTTGTTCGTGAGACCATACAGAAACCCAATTGATACAGGCAAAAAAAGAAAAAAATGCACAGACAAATGATAAATTCTAGGAGCGAGGAACTGCCCAGCTGTTCCAATGCTTGGTGGGAAAGCAGGAAGGAAATCGAGCTCACTGAAACCCTAGAGATGTAAATGATGACAAGAGAGTTACAGTTACTCCCAGCCCTCGCTCCTTGTTGGCAGGATGGCTGGAGTTCAGCTTGTCCAGGCCCTGCTCACAGTGACTGACCTGGGAAACAGCGTGAGGCGAAGCTCCAGGCTGTGACCTCTGGGAGGAAAACAACACTAGAAATTCACGTCCTCTCCCTGCTTGGCACTGGAGTGTGACCACAGAGCGAGAGAATGCTTGGAACTTTTTCTGCTGTTAGAAGAGGAATGAAGTAAAACAAATATTTTTGTAATAAAAATTTAATATCCTTTTTTTGGGCTTTGTAATCAAAGCAGCTTTCTAAGCTATGCGCGCATGCACAGTAATCCTCCACTAATCCTGTTCGCCTCAGGCATATGAGATGCTACGGAAATAACAAGGCAGTGCATACTACAGAAGAAACTTCTAATTTGTTTTTGTCTAGCTCAGCATAAGGCCAAGCCCCAGGTGCAATGGACCATCACATGAAAAATGTAACAGAGCTCAAGTGTAAAATACTCCTGCAGCCATGTATATCGATCAAATACCAGATGGCATGAATGGGGTAACTGTGGGATGGTGTTGGGAACAGAAGTCAAGTTCCAGATTCTTTTTCCAAAACAAGATGCCATTTAAATTTGCAAAATCCAAGGAAACAGCAAGAAAGCCAGAGTTTTGTGGGGGTCAGAGCCCAGTGAACGTCACTGCTAGGCACGTTACAACCGTATTTCCTCAGAATTTCCACTACAACTCTTTCCCCATCACTCATAACTTTGTAATAATTTTTTAACCAGAAATTTTCCTATTTTAAAGATTACATTTAGAATGTTTTTCTGTTAATAGTCCTTCAGCTGAAATGCACATGGGTCAAAATTATGAAATTTGGAGCAGCAGTAATCCACACCAACATGTGCTTTCATATAATTTGCCTTTGATTCACCACTCATGGGTGTATGAAATTGGGACTTTTTACTGAGGTTACGGTTGGGGACATCTGCTGCTGGTAGGTGTAGCTGATGCCTCCATTGGGGAAGATCCTTCTCTTTCAAGGACACATGGACTCCTCTACTCTGCGGGAGTGCACACAGGCGTGCCCTGTTCCACTGTGCTGGTGCCAAACCCCGGTGTCCTAGCAGGGGTGTGAGGAATCTTTTAGAGGCCAACTCTGAGCTTATTTTATTGTGACTAATAGACTAAAAGACCCATCCTAGTCTGGAATCGAGCCAGGGCCTGAAACTGAAATTGCTTCCTAGTAAGTGATTTGCTCCAGTTAGTGAATTGAGGGAAGCATTCCCTTCCCATCCTCCCAGACCCACTGTCTTGGCAGTGTTAATAAAATAGACCCCAACCAAGGAGAGGTGGCAGCATGCCAGAACAATGCATAAAAACTATCTTTCCTGGAGAGAGTCATCCAACAAGTCAGCAGGAGCTGCACCTCCACCAGCCTGCCAGGGACTCCTCTGGAAGAGCCCTGCGGTAGCACAGTGAGCTGCCAGACATTGTGAGCCAGCAACACGAACCCACGTGCCCACAGCCATCAGTGACACGAGGAGCTGGCCCCGGGCCGTGAGGTGCATGACTCACTGCCACAGTGTCCCCCACCAGGCACAACAATCCTGCAGGACACCAGCTGCTCTGACCTCAAGCAGGGCAGAGGTGGTGCTGACAGGCAAGGAGAGGCACACCAAGCCCTGCCCATCACCTTTCTGCCTGCCCGGGTGGGAGGCAGAACGTCTTCGGACAGCCCCGGGGCTGTGCCCAAAGCATGTGCTAGGAACCCTTCTTAAACCTCATTCCTCCAACAGCAGCTCAAGCAGCAAAGCTACCCCTGCCCGTGAGCTGACAGAGCCTTTCTCACCCCAGCGTGCCTGAGCCCAGCAGCCAGGCAGAGCCGGCTCAGTGGCAGCTGTGGCTAGGACAGCAGGCATGGGGGACACCGAGCTCCTGCAAATACTGAAGAGGTTAAACACTAGCACTGAGCTACTCCCCTGTTCACACCCCACAGACCTTCACTCCTCCAGATGTGCTGGAGCTGAGCAGCCTCCTAAGAGGTTACAGGTGGAGTCTGTTTTTAGCATCTGTGCTCGCAGCTATGACAGAATCACAGGTTAAGGTTGGAAAGGACCTGTAAGATCACCAAGTGCAACCTTCAGCAAAGCACCACCACTGTGTTCACCTCTACGTCGTGTTCTCAGGTCCCACATCCACATTTTTTGAACTCTTCCAGGAGGGTGATTTTACAGCTTCCCTGGGCAGCCTGTGCCAGGGCTTTACAGCCCTTCCCATGAAAATTTTTCCCTAATATCCAACCAAACTTCCCCCGGCTAAACTTGAGGCCATTTCCTCTCATCCTATCCTTTGTTACCTGGGGGAAGAGACTGACCCCCACCCGGCTCCAACCTCTTGTCAGGTAGTTGTAGAGAGTGAGAAGGCCCCCTCCAGTGCTCCTGCATTTGAGGTGAGATTAGAATTGTAATGTCAACTATTAAAATATTAATGTGATCTTTTAAATTTCCTTCTCCTTTGTGGGGAGCAATGGCATGTGGAAGAAGGTTTGGTGTGATTCCTCTGAGATCTGAGAGAGTAACTAATTACTGGAGAAGATGAGATACAGTCCTGTGATTCCCTGGAATATCTGCTAAGCCTCAGGACAGTTTGTATATAATGGAGCCACTCTTCTACAAAGAAAAGATAAACAGAGCAAAAGAAAGACAGTGCTGGAGCAAACAGCAGCTCTGGATAGTCACTGGTCTCAGAGTTAATCCAGAACCTGGTAAATAAAGCTGCAGACAATTAATTAGAGGAATAATGCCTCTAAATAATATTTTACAGTAGGATTAGTTCATCAGGAGGGTACCTGGTGAACTCATAGGAAGTGTGGGGAGAGAGGTAAAGAAGACACTAAATTGCCTTCAGCTCTTTAAATGATTCCTGCAGATCCTATTACAGAAGAGAAAGGGAAATGGCTGCAGGACAAATCATACGAGTTCCTGTTTCCAGTGGTCCAACAGCCCCTATAAAAGAAAGAGAAAACGCCTGTGTGCTCTGGAAGCAATAAAAGACACATTTGTCCCCCATTCATCACTGCGTTATCCTCGGGTGTGCGCAGACACTGCCGAGCCCGCGGGGGCGGGGGATTAGCACGGCCTCTGGCTCCGTAGCGTCTGCCCTGGTGCTCCCCGCGGCTGTTTTCGGGATCAGCCCTGCCGCTGCAGCATCCTGGCGGGATGGGCAGCACGGTGCCTGGCAGGCACGGCGCAGGGCAGCAGGCACGGACAGCGTGCCTGGCGTGCTCCGGCATGGCATCTCTGATCCTGGCCTCAGGCACCAGAGCTACCCTGCTTGGGCACAAAAATTGGCAAGTGCCAAAGTACAGCTTCCCCGTCGCGTCTGAGGAAGCAGCCGTGGCACTCCTTGGGTGAGCGCACTCAGGCATCAGAGTTGCCCTGTGTGAGCTGGCACAGTAACGGAGAGGAGGAGTCGTAGGATATGCTGAGTTGAAAGGGACCAACTAGGATCATCGAGTCCAACACCTGGCCCGGCACAGGACACCCCAAGAATCACACCATGTGTCTGAGAGCATTGCCCAAGCACTCCTTGAGCTCTGGCAGCCTTGGTACTGTGATCACTGCCCTGGGGAGCTTGTTCCAGCACCCGACCACCCTCTGGGTGAAGAACCTTCTCCTAATATTCAGCCTAAGCCTCCCCTGACACAGCTCCAGCCATTCCCTTGGGTCCTATCACTGGCACCACAGAGCAGAGAACAGCGCCTGCCTCTGTATGTCACCTCACAAGGAAGTTGTAGCCTGCTACGTGGTCTCCCCTCAGGCTCCTCTTCTCCAGGCCGAACAAACCAAGTGACCTCAACTGCTCCTTGCGGGATTTCCCCTCCAGACCCTTCACCATCCTGACGGTCCCGCCTTTGGACACTTAAGAGCTTTACCTTCTTATTGTATTCCTGTGACCAAGACTGCCCCCAGGAGGTGAGGCCATACCAGTGCAGAGGAGAGCGGGACAATCCTCTCCTTCACCTGGCCAGCAATGCTGGGCCCAACGCCCCCCAGGATGCGAGTGGTCCTCCTGGCTGCCAAGGCACTGCTGACTCATATCCAACCTGCCCTCAGTCAGGACCCCCAGGTTCTTTTCCGCAGCTGCTCTCCAGCCTCTCATTTCCCAGTCCATACACACGACAAGGGTTGCCCAGTCCCAGGTGCAGAATCCAGCACTTGCCTTTGTTAACGAACTCTGCATGGTTGGTGATTGCCCATCTTTCCGATTTGTTGAGGTCTCGCTGCAGGGCCTCTCAGGCCTCAAGGGAGACAACAGCTCCTCCTAATTTAGTGTCATCAGCAAATAGTGTACCTTCGAGTCCCGCATCCTGGTCCTTAATGCGGATGCTGAAGAGCGCAGGGCGGAGGATGGAGCCTTGCAGAGCCCCACTAGTGACAGGTGCCAGCCCGAAGTTACCCCATTCACTGTAACCCTTTGTGCCCAACCTGTGAGCCAGTTGCTCAGCCATCATGTTACGTGGTTATCCAGCTGTGTGCTGGACAATTTGTCCAGAAGAATCCTGAAAAAGACAGTATAAAAAGCTTTGCTGAACTTCAAAACAATTACATCTACTGGCTCCCCTGGATCAGCTAGGTGGGTTACCCTGTCATAGAGGGAAATCAGGTTTGACAAGCAGGACCCTCCTGAAGCCATGCTGCCTGTAATCAGTGACTGCATTGTCCTCTAGGTGTTTTTCAATATCTCTCAGAAAAATATTTTCCATGATTTTACCAGGAGCTGAAGTGAGACTGACAGGCCTGTAGATTCCAGGGTCCTCCTTTCTGCCCTGCTTGAAAATCAGGACAATGTTCTCCAGCTTCCAGTCAGCTGGGTCCTCTCTAGATTCCCAACACAGTTCAAAAACAATTGAGAGGTTTTGTGATGACATCAGTAGCTCTTTGAGGATTCTCAGAGTAGTCTCATCAGGCCCCATAGATTTGTAGAGATACAGCTGGAGCAGCAGATCCTGCACAATTTCAGGGTTAAGTGGGAGTTGATCAATCTCCCAGTCATTGTCCTTGAGCTCAAGGGACTGGGACTCCCTTGGTCTATCATCCATATTGAAGACAGAGGCAAAGAATGCATTAAATGCCTCTTCCTCGTCCATGTCCCTGTTTTTCAGGTGACCATCCTCATTCTGGAATGGGCAAATGTTATTTCTACACTGCTTTTTTTGCCATTAATATAGCTGAGAAAATTCCTTTTATTGTCCCCCACGTTTCTGGCATCTTCAACTCCAGGTGAGCTTTGGCTGCAAATTTTCTCCCTTACAGTAGTGGGTAGCATTTCTGTATTCTTCCCATGTCATCTGACCTTGCTTCCATTGGGCACACACCTTTGTTTTTCGTCTCATTTCCAAGAGAAGATCCCTGTTCAGCCTAGCCAGCCAAATGCCTTGTCTGCTTGACTTCTGACATTTAGGAATGGCCTGCTCCCTTGCCCTTAGGAGGTGATGCTTAAGAAGTAGGAGGAGGAAGTAAAGGTTTCACACAAGCTCCTCAGAGCTGACAGCTTCAGCAATGGAGGTGAGTTTAGAGACCGTTTCCTGCTCCTCGTCACCGATGCTTTGCCTGGCAAGGCTGAGCACCGTGCTGCTCCTGGGCCGTGGCAGTGTGAGGGACACGGCACGCAATTAATGGTGTGTTACTCAGGGCTGAGGGTGCTGAAAACCTGCACATGTTCTTAGGGATTACCTGAGATAACCCAGGCTGTTCCCTGGGAACGAGCAGTGCCTGGCCCTCAGCCTGCCTGCTTCCACTGAGTGCTGAGACTGGCCCGTAACTACAGCCAGTGGTTGGCCCCGAGGGGGACAGGTCACAGTGCCTGTGCCCAAGCTGTTGGCTCTGACACAGGAGCGGGCAAGTACTGCGTTTGAATCCTGAAATATCAGACACCGAGTCTCAGCCACTGAGGATTCAAACCCGCCTGCATTAGCCACAGCCCCTCTGCCCACCTGCAGGACATGACAGTCTGGTGGGAAGCTGTGTCCATGGGCATGGCTTTAGGGCCGTTGCCATAAGTTCCATAGGTTTATAGAAAAAGGCTCAGCTCTGTGGCCCCATTTCTTCAAGTCCCCACATTGCCAGCCATGATCGTTGCGTGTTTCCAGATGCTGCCCGGGCCTCCCTGTTAATTGGTTTATGGGGGTAATTTACAGCACCTGGGATTTTTTTTATTTCTCAAGGTCGTGTCCTGCTTCATGGGACACTGATGCTCCTGCCTCATTCCTGCTGTGATCTCTCCAGTCCTCAGCAGTTGAACTGTATGTCCAGTGCAATTGGCAAAGTGATCCACCTTCACCTGCAGTGCTCACACACAGCCACACCACTGCCTTTGGAAAATAATTACAGCACAGAGACCGATCCTGTTAGATTAAGACAAATTAAGAATCTAATATATAGGTTTGCTGTCAGGCTCCCAGGGTCAGGGGTCGATACAGTATATTGCGGGGAGGCTATAGGTTACCCCTGCCCCAATATTTTATCATAATAAACCAAATGGGGACAAAACACCCAGCAGCAGCCCATAAATCTATTAGCAGTGAACTGTCAATGTCCCACATACCCGGGTAATTTGTTAATTCAGAGCTGGGGCTCTTTTTTCACTAGACCTTGTAAACTCCTTTTTGAAACATCAATAAACCATCTGCTTTGACTTGTTAATCAAACGACTTTATTCAGTCCAAAGCAATTTTTTCCTAATAAAAACAGAGTATTTATCTCCATGGCTATAAAAGAGGATTGTTTTCAACTGTTCACTTATAGTTAAGAAGCACATTTAGTTTGGATTGATTTCCAATGCTTCGGTCATATCTTGTCACTTCCCATTTCTTACACACAGCATCTCAGTTTAGCTCCCTAGCAGGGAAAACACAACCTGCCCCAGTCAGTGCTGGGAGTGGCACCAGGGGAGCGGTAACCAGCAGCAAAAAGGTCATGGAAATCAAACTTTAGAGAGCTGAACACATCCTTGTCAGCTCTTGGGCCGCTCCCACCTTTCCCCAGTCTTTCCTGCAGTTGCACCTGTCTGGTTCCCACCTCCTCCCAAGCCAGCCCAGGATTCCACCTGGGATGTCTTCCCCAGGTGCCCTGTTCCCTTGCTATGGGAAACCTTTGCACAGTCCCCTCCAGCTTCTTAGTAGCTGGTAGCAGCTGGTGGTGAGGGGTGCTGTGGGGGGTGGACATGGGGCTGTGGTGGGCTCTTGGGGCTGTGGTGGGCAGACATGGGGCTGTGGTGGGCAGATATGAGGCTGTGGTCGTCATACACGGGGCTGTGGTGGTCTTTCAATTCCTACTGCCCCTCCAGGGCACAGGCTGCCTGGCATGGCCATCGCCACGGGCATGGTGGCACATGCCGCATTCCTTCCTGCTCTCCGAAGCACAGGGACGGTGTGGCGGAGATCCATTAGGACACTATTTCTGAAGGATGCAATTCCACGGTGCAGCGCAGAGGGGGAGATGCTGGGCAGAGGGCCTGGGGGATGCATTAGGGGAGGAAAGCGCGCGTTCAGTCTGGCTCGTTGTTTTTCTCCAGCCTTTTGTCACATCTGCAGCAGGAGAGCAGGAGTTCAAGCAGCCCCGGCACTCCCCAGCACGGCGAGAGCGGCTCACGCAGCGGTACGAGGGCCAGCGCCAGCCGAGCCCGCAGTCCGTCCCCTGCAGGGGTCAGCGCTGCTCGAGCCCTCCCGGACACCGGCACGACGGGCCGGGCTCCACTGCCCTCGCAGGACTCGGGGAGCCATCTGCTGTGTCCCCCCGTGCCCACCCCGGCTTGAGAGTGCGCGTCCCACGGACGGGTGGCCGAGTCACACAGGCTGGGGCTGGATCCTCCCAGGGCCGCACGGGGCTGGGGCCGGCGGGAGCCGCGGCCGCGAGCCCGCCGTGCCCCCGTGGCGTTGCAGCTGCGGGCAGCTGGGGGCCGTGCCAGGACACGGGGCATCTTGGCAATGCTCAGCGCTCAGGGATTGTTCCCGGACCACCGAAGCGTGCCCGGCTGGGACACGGTGTCCACCTGTGAAGAAACACTGTCTGTGGAGCACAGCCCGGCTCTCCCCGGCAGCTGCTTCAAGGAGCCAGGGGAAATCCTCTGCCGACCCAGGCTGATCCTAAGCAGATTCTGCCCTTGTCAAACACCTTCCGCTTTAGACTGAGGAACTGCAGATCTTCTGTCTGAAGCATCCCTCGCAAACACCTTTCCCTGCACACAAGCCGTGAGTCCTGCGGGCGGCGAGCAGAGCCACAGCTCCCCATGGCTGCAGCCCCCCGGCACCCCCAGCTCGGCGGTCAGCGGGGCCTGCTCCGCGCTGCCGGACATCGGTGGGGCCATCGAGGCAGTCCCGGCTGGCCTTTCCCAGGCGTTCTCTCAGGGCGCTGCTGCCGCCCCAGCTCCTGACTTGCCCTGCAGCCTGGGCTGCAGAAGCTGCTCTTAGGGGCTTTGTCACCAAGTGCCTGAGGGCCATTACTGCCGCACCAGGGTCACCACGGTCTGATGCCAGCGGCAGGAGCCGGGGGCTCAGGCTGCGTGCCAGCCCCAGCGTGCCTGACCGCATGTGCTCAGCTCACCGCATCCGTCCTGTGCCTCCACGAAGGCTCGGTGCCCGCAGCCCGCTCTCACCGGGATGTGGAATTAGCAGCCCCCAGCCCCGTCCGAGCCCCCATGGGGGGGAAGGGGCAGAGAAACAAAGTCATTTATATAATGTATCTCCCCGCTGAGCTCCTAATGGCTGGCGCTTTTGTTCTGCAGTGGCTGCCTGGCTGTGATGGGCAGGAAGCCGCAGTCTCCCTTTGTTCCACGGCCTTATTCAGCAATTTAGATCCATCATAAAAATCAAATATGCATGTTGCAATCGCCTTGCGTAAAACAGCTTCAATTTTCGCCTTTCTTTAATTGAACTCCATGGGAGAAAGAGGCAGGGCTGGGGAGCAAGGGGCAGCAGGAGAAGCGCTTTGTGTTTTTGTTCAGCGGGCTGTGAAAATGGGTAGTAATGAAAATACAGAATTTTTATCTTTGCCTCATTATTAAAAAAAAAAAAAAAGGACAGAAATCCTTGATAAGGCCTCCCTGGTAGAGGACAGCCTGTGGGGGAGCAGCCTTCTTTTCCCCAGGTTGTGGGGATGACAGGCTCAGCAGGGCTGGGGGATAAGGGGTGGCCCTCAGCATCGTGGCAGGAACTGATGATAGAGCTGTCAGCTCCATGTTGCCACAACACACAAGGTTGAGCTGACATACTATGGCTCTGCTCCTTTTATCCTTCCAGCATGCCAAGGTGGTCTTCTGTTGCTGAGAGCAAACACATATCCTTAAAAATTTTGCCGGCACGTCCCTGCACTGCTCCCCCAGGGGCGCTGGGCACAGGTCGCTGGTGCTGGGTGGTGGCTGTGTGCTGAGTCCGTCCTGGAGGTGCTGAGGCATCGCTGCAGAGAAGTGCCAGGGCTGTTTTGCCTCCACTCACCCCACACCCTCCCCACAGCCCCGCGGGGTGAGAGGGTGACTGCCAGGGACTGAGCCAGATCCTGGGCTTCGGAGCGTGCTGGCAGAAGAGTGTGGGCACAGGTTTCCATCTTGCCTCCACCTCTCTGTGAGATGGGGACTTCCTGGGAGCAGAGCACCGAGAGCTGCTTTGCCTTGTGCCGTCCTGACAGGAAGGCCCTGAAGCGATCAGGGGAACTGGCTGGTGTGTGCCAGGGACCTTCCTGTGCCACAGTGAACCTGCCCTGGCAGAGAGGACCTTTGCAGGTGTCCTTCCAGAAGTTGTCTGCCTGCCCAGAGCCAAGGCCCAGCCTCACAAAGCCCAGCAAGGATGGGGTAAAGCAATCCATGGTCTCAATCCTGTTTGTCCCCTGGGCCCTCCCTGACCACGGGCACACAAGGGAACCCCTTCCAGGTGCTATTCACTGGGGCATGGCAGGGTCGAGGGACACATGGCAGGGCTGGCCATGTCCCGTGTCTCTCTGCCCCACCGTGTGCGCTGATCATGGTGCTGCTGGAGCAGGAGGGACACAATGTCACACAATGAACACTGAATTGCTGCTTAAAAATGAACAGGCACTGCTCTGCCAAAACACTGAGCGTTCCATACACGCATCAACCTGATTGCGGGGGAAAAGAGGCTTTGCCTTCTCTCTGCCCCAATGATAATTTTCTGACAATTCTGATTTGGCACTGGCCTTTGTTGCCCTCCCAGTGTGCCCAGCTCTGTGCCTTGGCTGTGGCAGGGCCCAACCCCACTGAGCCACTGCTGCAGCCACAATCTGTGCTGGGGTGGCACCAGTGGCTCGGGGAGGGTGGAAGCACTGGCACAGGAGGGTGTGGGCACTGTGCACATGCACACGTGTGTGCGTGTGTGTGTGTGTGTGCATGTGCATGCCTCTGTGTGTGCTTGTGTAGACCCAGCCTGGCCAGCAGTGGTTGGGCTGAGAACCCCCTCCCCCATGCTGAGAAAAGACCCCTTTTCGCTGCGACAATTCAATATAATTGAAAGTTTGCTTAGGAAAGAGAGTCTTTTTAACAGAACATGCTCACAGCCGAATCGATATGAATTATACGGCACAGAAGATGCCTAGGGTATTAAAACATTAATTAAGTAACATCATGCTCCCATCTAACCAAGAGCACAATACCATTTATAGGTACTGCTGTCTGTTCTCTGGGGCAGTGTGAAGTCTCTCCTCTATCACCGCAGAGGCTGCGGGAGACCTGGAGATCCTTTGGCTGTGGCTCCTTCTCAGCTCGGGCAGGCGCCGTCCCTTGGGATGGGACAGTGGGCACAGCCGGGTGCCCCCTGCCCTGTGGTCGTGGGGAAGGGGGTCTGTCGTTCCTGCCGTGCTGCTGCTCCGCTGCCGCCTGTGCCCCGCTGGTGGGTCGGGGATGAGCAGCCAGGTCCTGCTGGGGACAAGCCACCAGAGCCAGCCCCACATGGCCCTGTCATGGCCATGACTTGTGGAAGGTGCCAGCAGCTCCGGGCTGACCTGCCCTGGGGGGCCGAGCAGTGGCTGTGCCCATGCAGCAGTGGCTGTGCCCATGCAGCAGTGGGCTGGATTAGCTCACATCAGCCCAGGGACTAACACACTGATTCCGCAAAACACCAAAATAGAAAGTCATTGGAGTGAAATCAGTGTCTTCACCACATCCCCTCTGGCAGAGTGTTAATTAAAATGACTCTCTAGTGCTTTAGATCATCAGGTGTACCTTGTTAACGAGCTTGGAACAGAGAACCAGCTCCACACTGAAGTTTAAGTGCTCGTGGAGTTAACCCTTCACCACTGCTGGCACAGCCCGGGTCGGTGGCAGTTTCGCAGCACATCCATCTGTGTTAGGAATGTCTCAGGAGCCTTCCAATGTCATTCAGCCAAGGCATGAGCCTGGGACCCTGCCTGGATCAGTGGGGACCTGGCTACAGGAGTGGTGTTGCTGCAGCCGCTGCACTGTGCCAGGAATGAGTTCCCGGGGGTCTGCCGTGTCCCTCCAGCTGGAAATGCAGCTCCAAATCCATCGGCAAGGCAGGTCCTGCTATGGTTGTATAAATTTACAGTCATTTTTTGGTCTGTAAGAGTGCACTAGTGAGAGCTGAATCTCTTTGAGGTGATGGCAATGAAAGGTCATTAAAAAACACTCCCAGCCTTCTCTTACCAGAATCACGGCATGGAAAAACCTTTTTATTCCTGTCAGAGGTTTGCACAATTCCCACGGATAGCCTCCTCTGAGCAGGATGCTGCACAGAGGTTTTTAGTTTGCAGCTTGTGCAGCTACTTGAGGCCATTTACACCTTCCTGAACATAACGAGGCACTTCCTCAAGCGCGGCTGTTTTACAGTGGAATTCAACCCAGGAATAAATAGCAACATTATATAAAAAACTTACAAAACGGCTGATCTAGGAACAGCAGAGATGTTAATGCAGTGCAGTGCAAACACCAGCAGTGGGAGGGTCACACTGGCGACCCTGTCACTGCCGCAGTCCTGTCTGCCTATTAAAGAGGCAGGATGGAGTTTTCCTATTACTAAAACCCCAGCCAGCTGAGAGACAATCCAGATCCCCGTCTGTTCAGGCTCATGCCAGAAGAACAGTGCCAAGCCAGAGACAGGACCAGGCAGCCTGGCCAGAAGTGAGTTCTGAGAGTCCTGAGCTGCAGTGTGTCCAGGTGCACTGGCCCTCGCCACCCTGGGAGCCCATGGAGTGGGGTGTCACCTTTCGAGGCTGCTCCTGGGCAGGGGCTGGGGCAGATACGCCATAGCATCTGGAATCATGGGGGCCTTGGTGATTTTGACACACTTTACTTTTTAATTCATGGCCTGTGGAGCCCAAGTCAGTGTGAATGTGGAGCAAAGAATGCTCCACACCCCTGGGAGCTGCTGGATTTCCTCCCCATGCCCTCTGCTCCGCTGGACACCACAGAGCTCGGCCCCTGCTCCCGTGGAGGGGGAGGAAGCCCCTCGCTGTCCCAGCAGCTGTACCAAGGACACTCATACTGGCAGATGCTTGCCCCACCTGCAATGGTGGGTGTAAATTATTTATCACTGTAGTTATAAATTAGAGATGAGCTGTGGCCCCTGTGACTCCTTTTGGATGTGGTCCCTCTTGATGAATTTCAAGCCCTTTCTGCTGCAAGGGACAATTTTTGGCAAGAGAATTGTGTACTGAACACTCAGCAGTTCCTCTGGGTTCCCTCCCTGCTGCAGAGGGAGCGCGGCAAGTTGCCACTTACCTACTTACCTGCATCTTCTTTCACATCAGCAGAAACAGATGGGATTTTTTTAGTTCAGAGGTTTCAAGATGACCATCAAGGCACTGCCCTTTGCCTTGAACCATTCACTACAGCACCACACCCAGAAGCCTTTTGCAGTCATTTAATAAAATTAAATGCATTTATAATGTCCTTTTCACACACGAAGCATCCCAAAGCTGCAGTACGGACGGTGCTGCTTGGCTCATCGCTTCCACTGGAACGGGAATTCACAGCATCAGCGCAGGCGCTGTCGCCCTGACGCGGGGAGGGACGCGGACACGCACGAGGACAGGCGTGAGCGGGCTCGCGGCGCTGCCCACCCGCGCTGGGCAGCCAACGCTGGGGCAGTGCGTGTGCCCTGCTGAGCCATGCCATGCCACGCCATGCCACGTGGCACACACCCACCCAACACGGACCCAGCACTGCACACGCGGGACATCGAGACGAGAGCTTTTGCTCATTTTTTTTTAATGTATCACAATGAGCAGGAAACATACGTGATGAAATAGTTCCAAAGGAGTATATTCAATTACCATCTACAGTCAACTCAACTATGACAACAAAGTCTTTTGTGACAAGTTTTTTAAAGTTTTGAAAGTTCCATGTGGTTTGTTTCTGTCAGTCTCATGTATTTTGGTACAGTTCGAGATCAGCATTGTTACAGTAACAGAAAAGCTAACAAGACTACAGTATAGAAAAACACCAAGAACATCATTTTTGGTTTCACTTGCTCTAGTTTTTGTACATTGCAAAGGCTGTTCATAACCCTCTTCACCTCATTTATGCTTTCTGTTCTACCCAAACTCGCCCCCCCCCCAAATAAAACCAAAAAAATAGTCAAAGTTTTGTTTCACAGTGGGCAGTATCAGCGCCAACCAACCGACCAACCACCAACCAAGCGACCGACCGACCGACCAACCAACCCAACTTCTGCTTCTATTTAAAAGCTTTTATTTTTTTTAAAGCAAAATATATTTTGGTGAGCATGCTGGCTGTGTCCACCCACCTTGTCCCCCACCCGCCCCAGGTGGCCCCGCACACCCATGACACTTCTCTTTATTCTCAATTGTATGAAACTTTGGCCATCTTCACCACTTAAAAAAGCTTTTTATTAAAAATAAAACAGAAACCCGCTTAATGCTAAGTTTGAAGTGTTTTCCTCGTGCCCAGCCTGGCCCTGCTCGGCCGCTTGCTGGAAAGGCCACGCGTGGGCTGCCGTCGCTCCCGCAGCCCCCGGCACGGCGCCGCTGGGGGCACGAGGCTGGCGCTGGGCTCCCTGCATCGGCCCCAGGCAGCCGGGCTGCAAGAGGAGGAGGAGGCAACCTCGCACTGAAATAGTCTCTAGAAACATTTAGAAAAAATACAAGGAAATGAATTTATAAAACCTTTTAGTGGGTGGGAAGGAGGAGGGGGAAGGAGGAGAGAGAAATTGCACTATGACCAAGCAAAATAATTAAAAAAACGAAACAAAACAAGACAAAACAAAAGGATTTCCAAAAGAGACCTTGCGGAATTGGACAGATAAAGCTCGTGTTAAACTGGGAACTGGCATCACAGAGAGAATCCAAAACAAAACAAAACAAA
>VZRR01002591.1:0-26349 GCA_013398015.1 Oreocharis arfaki
TTTGGGATGGGATAGGGAGCCCAGGGATACAGCCAAGCTCAGCCCCCTCTCGTGGGATGAGGTCTCTCCTTCCCACCCATGCAGGACAAAAACAGGGATGGGCACAAATAGCTCCCAGCCCTGAGCTGGGGGAATTCAGGGGCTGGTTGTGCATGGCTTCGGTCCCAAAGTGGTGGGAAGGCCTGGAGGAGGGCTGGGATGTGCAGGGATGGATACAAGCAAGGTTCCCTGGGAGCTTTCCTGCTGCTAAAAGGCATAACAGTCCTTCTCCTTGGATTAGGGTTTTTATCTTCCAAGATAGCGTTATCTAATTAATTAAGGAGAATTGCTAATGACTCAGGGTCTCCCTGAAATGAAACTAAAGCTGCCATTTGCATATTTGCAAACATCCTTTGTAGCTTATCTCCACACCCACCTCCTTTTGGGCCATTTTCAAGGCGTTTTTTTAAATTAAAACCGTGAATTCCACTCCATGGGCTCAGGGTACAGCCCGGTTTCCACATGCCCTGGAGGCTTTGGGAACTTATGGGTTTTTCTAACTTTTTTTTAAAGAATCATATTTTATTATTCATTTTCACTGCTTTAAAAAAAAAATACAACCCAGGCTTGTTTCATTCTGGAGACGTAATTATCTGCAAGAGATTGTTTCCTGCTTGTGGTGTGGATGGTTTATTTTTTTAATTTGCATTTTATATCTGGAGTAGGGTTGGGGAGGGGTTTTTGGGGTTTTTTTTGCATTTTCTTGGGCTAATTCATATTTTAAAAGCAGCAGCAGCAGCAATTCTCCAGGCACTGACATCAGAAAGGAACAAGCCAGGAGTTAAATTTTCATGTGCACCACAGTGACTTAGGAGCTGAAATCCCAAATCCTGCCCGGGCTCCCATCACAACCGTGGGCCTGGGCCTTTGCAGTGACTGCTAATGAGGCGTGGATCTATTTTCTCTTTTTATTTTTGGTGTTGTTTTGGGGGAAATTTAATTTCTGAGGTCATCCCAGGCCTGGGTTGGTTTTGCTGTGTTTAGAGGGAGGTTTAAGGGATAAGGGGTGTGAGCTGCTGGGGTCACTCCAGGCTGGTGGGTGCTGCTGGGGATGGCCCCGAGCTGCCCCTGGGTGTGTCCTGAGCCTCTCCCTCTCTGTTTGCTCTTCCCCCAAGGGCTCCATCGGCTTCCCAGGATTTCCAGGAGCCAACGGAGAGAAGGGCACACGGGTAAGAGCTGTTTTGTCCATTGCCTCGCTGATTTTTTTTCTCTCTCTCTCCAAAGCTCCTGGAGGATGTGGGGATCTCTCTAATTGCTTTCCCACTTAGGAATTGCCCAAAAATCCCCACCCCAGGATGGGGTTCCTGCTGCAGGACGGGAGGATGCTGGTGATAGCACAGCCAGCAGCTTCCCAATTAAACCTTGGAAATTTTCCCCTCGGGATATTTTAAGAGCCTCCTCTGAACCTGAATCCTTCCCGCCCTGTCAGACTTTGCTCAGGGCACAAAGAGCTCTTTAATTAACAGTAATTATTAGAGATGGCTGGATCTGTTCAGGAGCAGCCAGAACCATCTCGAACCTAACTTGAAATTCTAAATGCACTGCTGAGAACACTCTCACTGCTTTTAATAAGCTGCTCAAAATTCAGAGACACCCTGGAAATCAGGGGGTTTCATCCCCCAGCCTTGTCTCTCCCTCTCACCCCACCTCCACAGCCTCCTCTCAGAACAGGGATTGTCTAAATATACTGATTTATTTTTTATCTGCTGCAGAACATGCTGGAATTGAGGGATTCAGAGTACAAACAAAGTCATTTTCTGCACCAGCTCCGGTCACAGTGACAAGAAGGGGGAGTGAGGACAGCAAGTGGAATTAGTTTCCTTTTTGCTCTCATTTAAATAGAAATGACTTCTAACAGACAGCTTTGAGAGGAGCCCAGGAAATACAAATCACTTTGCACTGCACCCATGTCGTGCCACTGCAAGTTGGGTTATATCCACCCCTCTTTTTTATTATTTCATTTCATTTTGATCTGCAAATGCTCATCCTCACCCTTCCCTCTGCTCTGGCTGGGCAGGAGGAGGGAGGCCAGGAAATGCAGCCTGGAATTCACTGGAGCCCTGGAATTATCTGTAATTACCACCCTCCTTCTCAAACAGACAGCAGTAAAACCCCTGGGCTGGATTTTTTGGGGGGGATGTAGAACAGCAGGGAGGGATGTGCTGCTTTGCATCCCTCCACATCCGTGGTTGATTTTATTCTGGGATGGAGTAAAATCCATCTGGGATGGGATGGGAAACCTTCCAGGGAATAGAGAAGGCACCAGGAGCTGGGCATTTATGAGGTTGCAACAAACCCTGAGGGGGTTTGGGCTTGAATTTTGGCATTATCCAGCCTGAAAGGGATTGGGGAGGGAGCAGATCTGATGGGAAAGGGCCCAGCTTCAGAACCAAGCCATGAGAAGAGAAGAAAAGACAAAAAATCAGCACTTTCCTCACTTTTATTCCAAATTATTTTCGTGGCTTTAATGGAGGTAGTGGGGATATTCAGTTACAGCCTTGGCACGCCACACGTTTCTTCAGTTCAGGAATTAAAAAGGGGTTTTTTACCTTTCAGACGTTGATTTACTTGGTGGTAATTTCACTTTTAATTATTATTTTTTTAATTTTCAGTGGGTGATTGGACCATTTCTACCATTTTATTCCCAATCCACCAACCTGCACTCATTTTATCGTTGTAGAGAGAGATTTTCATGGACAAATCTTCCCATTAGCAACAGGAGCTATCTCAGCTTGGAAATTTGAGAGTAGCAGAAACACTGATTTTCAGCAGCAGCTTTTCTATCCATCTCTTGTTTTTTTTTCTTGCTTCCAGGTATCCCATTTGAAGTAAGAAAAAAGCAATTATATTCAGAATTATGGGCTGAGCTGGGGTCCTCATCTTAATTTAAGCCTCACTGAGTCAGACTTGATAAATCCCCCTCTGGTTCTCCTAAATCCACTCAATTTGCTGGGTTTATGGGTGTGTCAAGGAAGAGAATTTCCAAGGTTTTCTCCTCCAGTTCGTTGTGGAAGAACTCCATTTGCAGCTGAAACAACCCCAAATCATCTTTTTGCCTTTCCTTTATCACCTCTTTACACCATTAAGCTCTTCAACCCCCAGGCTGATGTGGCCAAAATCATGCAAACCCCAATTTTCTCTCACAAAACGGAACTCAGCTTTTCAGCTTGCTGTTTCAGCAGCACAAAGAGTCTTCCCAAGCCCTTAAATAATTAAAAGAAAAAGGTGAAAATCGAAGGTGGAAGGGCAGGACCTGCACAGGCAGCTGAATTTTGATGCTGAGGTGCTGAACCTCCCCAAAAGTTTGGCTTGTGATTGTTCAGTTGTACAAAAAAGGGCTGGAATGGTAAAAAATAGGGAGGGAGGGGGGAAAAAAAGGATGAAGATAATTAGAGGATGATTCTGAGAAAAGGCTGGGAAAATCGGGATTGCTGGAGAAGAGGAGCTTTCCAGAACTTGAAGGGAACCTGCAGGAAAGATGGAGAGAAACTGTTCAAAGGAGCCTTTGGATTGGGCTTGGAGCAACCTGGGATCGTGGAAGGTGTCCCTGCCCGTGGAAATGTTTGGAATGAGCTGAGCTTTAAGGTCCCTTCTGACCCAAAGCAGTCTTTGATTCTCTGTTTGGTGCTTTTGGAGAGTTACGAGCCATTAAATCCCCCATTACCGAGCCCATCCTCAGCTCGAGGTGGGCTCCGGATCTTTTCAAGACCTGCTCACGAAATCAATTAATTAAAGATGAATAAGAAATTTTCTTTTCAGAGCTCAGAGGCCTCTGCCATGAGCAGGGGGCAGTAGATTTCTCTGCTTGCCCGGTCTGACAGAGCCTAGGGGGTGTGGAACTCCCCAAATGCACCCATTTCTTGGTGTGCCTCGAAAATAATCTGAATTTAGCTGCCTTCACGTCAGAATCCTTGTTTGAAAAATATAGGTCTGTGTACATTTGCAGGGAATATAAATTCTTTGCGACTGTACACGGGGCTGAATGCATGATTAACGACAGCAATAAGCAGGGGGAAATTTGGCTTAAAAATAGAATTGTGGAAGAAGGAGAAGGAGTGTGGGGGGCTACCTGAGGGGAGGCAGCACCCCCTCCTCCCTACCTGCTCCCAATTTAGCCTCCCAGAGCTCAAAGAAAACCAGCTGGAGTACTTTAAAGTGAATTTTGTAATTAATTAGGAAAAAAAAAAAAAGAAAAAATGCCAGCAGGCTTTAATAAATGGAGCTGCAGAACAAGGAAGATTTCAGCAGGACTAATTTTAGCAGCTGGAAGAAAGTTGATGGTGAAGTTTTCCAGCTCCTGTTTTATGTTCTGCTGGTTAATGAGTGTCAGAGCCGAGCAGGCAGCGCGGTGAGGTGATGGATTTGGGGCAGGAAGTGGCAAAGTGATATTATTTTAAGCACCCCGTGTTCCTTCCGTGGGAATCGAGGCTTCCTCTCCCTTCCTTTCCCAGGTGATTGGTGCCGCTAACGGGCTGCAGGTCCAGAGGGGCAAAGTCAAACCCCTCGGCGTTTTTTGGCCGCTTGACACCAACCAAAAGCGGGCTTTTAGGCCGTTCCTTTTCTTTTAGGCACAGCTTAAAGTGCTGCCAGACCGAGGCCCCCGCAGCCTTTGCCTTCTCCGTGTCAGGATTAATCCCAGTCCCCCATGCCGGGGAGCTGAGTGCAGCTGTCAGATCTCATGAGCTGCTGCCGAACAACGCCTGCAATTCCTTGTTTAGCTCCGAGTCAGGGCAGATTTGTAAATATGTAGGGCAGCCTAATTGGCCTGTGTGGTAGGAAGGAGCTGCTCCCAGCAGGAATCTGCTGCCACTCCTTCCACACCCCCCTGCAACACCTGGGAGCAGCGGGGTGGGCACCCTGCCCTACATCAGTGGGGGGAAAAAAGGGGTTACAGGTGTTGGGGTGGCGGGGTTGAAGAGATTTTTGGCTGGGTTTTTGGGATACTGCGTGGTCTGAGTGGGGGGCCTCATCTTTGAAAGCCTTTGTGGGGTTTTAAAGGCCTCAGGATGCTGCTCCTGGAGAAATTCTTTCCCTCAGAGAACAGATGTTGTCTGGGCATTGGGATCACTGTCCAGACCTGCCCAAGTGCTGTAAATTCAAATTAATACGAGAATCAGGAGATGGAAGTGAACCTGCTGCTGCTGTTTCCATGGCAGATGAGAAGCAGAGAGCTTCTGAGGCAGTTTGTGACAGGCCCTGCTGTGGCTTCCTCTGCTGTGCTGCTGGTTCCTAATCCCTTCTCCTTTTCCATTCCAGGGCACCCCTGGCAAACCAGGTCCGAGGGGACAGCGTGGTCCGACGGTAACGAGCCAGTTCTTCATCCTTGTGCCTCTCAAAACCTCCTCATGGCCAAAGGGAAACTGGGGATGTGCTTTGTGTCCTCACTGGGGGGGGATGTGGCCTTCAGCAGCTGCAGCTGAGCCAGGGGGATGCTGATTTGGGGCTGGGTCTCACCACTGAATGTGGTTTAAGCATTTCTGATGACTTTTCTGCCAGCCCTGGTTGCTGCTGGGATGATTTGTTGACCCCACGTAGCTTCAGGTGCAGGAGGTGCTTTGCCTGAGGCAGCAGAAAGGCCTCAAATGTCCCCTTTTGTGTCTTTTCAAGGGCCCACGTGGGGAAAGAGGCCCCAGGGGAAGCACTGGAAAACCTGGCCCGAAGGTAAGGCTTGGGGGAGCCTTTGGGATCGTGTCCTAAAAAGTGTGGGGAGCATCTGGTTCATCACCCTCCATCTCCCTCCTTTCCTTTCCCACTGGGTTTGGAAAGCTGAGCCCTCCTGAGGTTTTTTCCCAGCTAAAGGGCTCACAACCCAACTGCAGAACACGTGCACAGGCTCTGTAAATGTGTTGGCCCAGGAGTCAGCAGGACTTGAAATGCATGCCCAGACTGAAGGCCAGCACAACCCCCACACCAGCACAACCCTACAGCCCCCTAAACCTCCCCTAACCCCTCGTTTTTGGTGTTTAAATAGAGTTTAAACCCCCTCAGAGCCCTTGGGATGTGCTGTGGGTGAGGGGTTGTGTTGCTGCTGGTCCCCAGAGCCACTTTGCCTTCCCACTGTTGATCCAGGACTGGTCACCAGCAAAATTTGGGGTATTTCTCCCAGCCAGCCCAGAGGCACTGAGTGATTTCCTGAGCATTGATCACCAGCCTTGATGGAAGCAAAGCTTTGGTTGTGAGATGTTGTCACCATTGTGCTGCCAGATTTAAAAACAGAAGTCTGGGCTTTGTGTTGGCAGGAATTTTTTGGTAAATCCTTCCTCTTCAGGGTGGCATTTATCTCTCTGAGGGAGGCCATTGTGTGGTGGAAATATCCCAACCTCCCCCGGATTTTTATGAAGGGATGTGGTGGGAACAAGCAGCTGCTCGTTTGTCACTGGCTGCTGCTCCTGACACTGAATTATTATTAGAGAGGGCTGGGGGAGTTGCTGGGGTGTGGTGTCACTGTGGGCCTGGTGCCATCTGAAGCCTTTGCACACAGAAGATTTGGGTATTTTTGTAATGGTTTCTTGTTTTCCTTATTCCTAAAAGGGCAACTCTGGTGGTGATGGCCCCCCTGGTCCTCCTGGAGAAAGGGTAAGACGAGCTGGGGGGTAAAGCAGGACTCAGTCCAATGCTCTGGAGGGGTTTTTGGCAAGGAGCATCCTCCTGGGTGCCCTTTCAGCAGAGAGGAGTGAGCAGGAGCCAGGATGCAGCTCAGCAAAAGGAAAATTCTGGTTAGAAATCCAAGGTGAAAGGTGCTGGTGTGGGGAGAGGTCCCCCAAGCCACCCACAGCCCTTAGGTCCTGTCTGAGCTCTCCAGGGAAGGCTCAGGTGGGACTTTGGGTGTCCTGTGGGAGCATCACTCGTGGGAGAAGGGAAGAGTCACCCCTGGGTGACTGCAGGCAGCCACAGCCTGGTTTCTGGAGGATGTGGTTCTCTAGGACCTCATGCTGCTTTCTCCAGGTCACTTAGGTGGGAAATGCTGAAACAATGGGACTTTCTTGATTTTAGCCTCCATTTCTGCTTTTGTTTTGTTCTGTTTGTAATTTATTCTACACAATCCCCCAGCATTTGGCTTGCCAGATCTTTGTGCTCACCTGCTGCTCACACAGAGGTAGAATTTCATATCAAGTGTTACAGGTTCCTTAACCAAGCTCTCTGGCTTGTCTTTCATCCCAGGGACCACCAGGGCCTCAAGGACCGACTGGATTTCCTGGACCAAAAGGCCCCCCTGTAAGTAACTCAATTCCTAGGACATCCAAAGAAACAATCCAGTCTTTCCCAGCCAGCCTGAGCTGATTCCCTGACAAGTGGTGACGTTCCCAATAAAAGGCATTACTGAGGCATCATGATAACAGCCCATGGTTTCAGATTTTAAATAGCCAAGTAAATTGCAGCTGATTATAAATGTTCATTTCCTACTGACTCAGGATCTCTGGGATCTTTCTGTGCTTTATTTTCCCTCTGTGGACGTGGAGGACAGCACAGCACTGCTGTCTCTGCAGTTATTGTACACTGGGGGGGAACCTCAGAAATGTTTTGGGAGTGATTTCCTGAGTGTGGCGAGCAGCTCCTGCTCTGGACCTGTAAGACAAATCCTTTGGGAGATGTGTGGGAAAGGGGTGTAGCTTTTAGGGTTCTGAGCACTCCTCTTTCCCTGTGAAATAGCTGGGAGCTGAGGCGAGCAGGGCTGATTCCATCTTTGTCACAGTTTTTTTACTGAGCACTTGGTGATGTTTCTGCCACAGGGTCCTCCTGGGAAGGATGGATTGCCTGGGCACCCTGGACAGAGAGGAGAAACTGTAAGTAGCCAAAAAATCTTGGGCAGGTCGTGAGCCCCAAGCCTCATTTGGGTTCCTCCAAACCCTCCTGTGCTGCTGGGGAGGTGCAGCCCCACGTTTGGATTGCTTGCATTCCCTGAGGCTCTGTGTCTCTGCAGCTGCTCGGGATGGTCTGTGAGGAGCAGCCCATTCTTCTCCAGTGCCTTCCCCAGCAAATGAGCATGAAAAGGGCTCTGCACATGATGCACTTTTTCCCCTCAACTTACCACACAATTTAATTAACTTGCCTGGCATTTGCTAAGCCAGGCATTGCAAACACTGCTCAGCCCAACACCAGATATTTATTTACACGCCATAAGACTGATTTTAAAACAAGGAGGTTGAGGTGGTTTTGAGCCCAGTCCTCAGGTCAGGATTAACTTAAAGGTGAAGAGTTTTGCCTGCCAGGGCCTGGCTGACGTTGAGCCTTCCTTCCTTGAGTTTTCCATGACATCCAAGGACACCTCCAGCCAAGGTGGAGGGAGAAATGAGAACTTTGACAGCATTGGCTGTCATCAGCTTCTGAGACTGGAGTAAAAAGCATCAACCTCCAAGTCTGCAGGAATGAATGGAGAATGGTCTTTTAATTCTTTTGGGGTCTGAAAGTTCTCCCTGATAGCTTTCCTCAGTTTGCCTCTCCCAGGAAACAGAATCTCTGTTAACCCGTGCCATCAGCCTTGCAGAGATCACTTTCCCTTGCAGACCCAGGCAGCAGAAGTCTCTTTTTTATCCCCTTTTCCCCACACAGTGCCAGAAAGCAAGGAGAGAAACATAAAAATGAATTTAATAATCTTTCTACACCAGTAGCCTGGTGAGTGCAGCGTCTCTTCGTGCAAGATTGAAATCTCTGTGTCAAACACTTCCCTTTATTGGAGTTCCCATTCAGCAGCAAACAGGCACGCTGAGATATTTGGCCCTATTAGATTTGCAAAGATTGGCTCTGAAAAAGCCATGACAGATTCTAAAAACCCCGTGCCCAAGGCTCAAAGAGCACAAAAGGAAATCCCTTTCTTCGGTTTAATAAGGGAAGTCCTGCACAGAAATGGTCTAAATAGTTGTCTATGATAAGTTTCAGTTGTACCTTCATTTCCCAAGGATATTTTGCCATTTCCCCATCAGTGACAGGATATTTTCTGAGCTGCAGGCAGCCAGAATAGCACAGAGGAGTTATTTTAGCATGACAGGCTAGCGTTGGCATGGGATTTATCTGATCCTCTTTTGTGGCAACAGAGAAAATAGCCCGTGTGCCCTAAATGCCATTTCTCAAGCTTGTCAGCAGGCTGGAGTAAAAACCATAATTAATGTGCTTTTTAAAGAGTAGCCTGGGAGAGCCAAACCATCGCAGTGTGGTGAGAGTTCCTCGTTGTCACTCTTCAAAATGCCATTGGAAGGAGCTGTCATGGAGACTTCTCTGCTCATCAGCGTCTGGGGACAGACACGGCTGTGGTTCCTTTCAGATGTTGATGGAGGAGATAAAGCTTCACTCAGCCCCCACGGCTTGTGGTGCTGCCCCCGAGCTCAGACAGAACTGAGCCCAAGCCAGCACCAGAATGGGGAGCAGGATAAGGGAAAGAGCTTTTAAGAATTGCTCAGCGTGGAGAAGCTCACAGTGATTTTTTTAAAGAGCCATTTAATAGCCATTAATGGCATTTTTAATAGGCTTTTTTTCAGTGGTTTTATGAGCATAACAGATTTATATTTATATTTATATATATATATGGCCAAACCACAGCAGCTCCATCCAAACAGCAGAGCTGAGCCTGGAGAATCCCTTCTTCTTCCTCTGTTTCACCCTTTATAAAACGCACAAAGACATTTTTCCCACTTTCTGTTTGATTTCTTGCTTCCTTTTCCTTCGGGTGCCCATCCTGGTCAGGGGTTTTACCCACAGGAGGAGCAGCTGGAGGAGTTCTTGGCAGAAGTGTCACCTCTTTGTCTTTTCCCTTTCTCTAACAGGGTTTCCAAGGCAAGACTGGCCCTCCAGGCCCCCCTGGTGTCGTCGGCCCTCAGGTAAGAAGTAAATGCTCACCCCTGCACCAGCCCTCTGCAACTGGTCTTCACTGGTTCAGCTTGTGCAGCAGGGACTCCTTTTCCAGGGGAGGCAAAGCCTTCTCAGTTGGCTTTGAAATTCCTGAGGCAGGTGTGAAATCCCCCCAGCTCACCTTGCTTGAGGGGTCAGGATGGGGTTTAGGAAAACGTAAATGAGGTGGTTCCTGTGAACTCAGCACAACCACCCTGGTGTAAAACCGGTGTAAGGGACAGAGATCAGCTAAAAACCACAACCCAGCTAAAAAACCACAACCCAGCTAAAAAACCACAACCCAGCTAAAAACCACAACCCAGCTAAAAACCACGACCCAACTAAAAAACCTTAAGCAGGCAGGGAGTTCAGTGAGATCTCCCAGGGCTGTGCAGCTGCTGGTGGTCAGGGCAGAGCAAACGTGATGCCCGAGTGCTCTCCCATGTCACTGTGAGGAAAATCATCCCTCTTTCATCTGAAGTGCTGCCAGGTTCTGTCAGAGCCGGGCTGGTTTCCTTTCAGTCACCAAGAGCTCTGTGCAGTGTGGGAACAATCACAACTTTCAGTGAGCCTGCACTGAGTGCGTGCTTTGGGCTGAGCCTTCTTCCCTGAACTGCTGGGGAGCAGCTCTTTAATTAGAAAGTAATTAATTTGTCCTCTTTAATGACAGCATAAAGTCCCTGATTTGTAAATTCCCTGATTAGGGGCAATTCCCTGGCGGCCCGTGTCTGTCTTGTCAAGTGCAAATTAGGTTCTGTGGCAGTTTTGTGGGGCTCTGCTGGGCGTGGTGTCTGTGATCTGTGGCTGCTGAGTGAGCTCTGCGTGCTCTAAGTGGCTCCCTGCAGCAGGACATGAGTTACAGCCCTGTCCCCAAAGCCACCAGCGGGCAGGGACGCCGTGGGTTTGTGCACGTGGCTTTTGTCCCCCTAAAAATGAGCGGCTGGGGAGCCCTCTGCGCTGGGCCTGAGGTGGCACTTGTCACCCTGAGTGCCCTCGGAGGGCACAGAGGCAGCCGGTAATTGCCATCTCATGCATTATTTATGCCCCATCCGAGCAGGAATCAGCGGGGTTGGAGAGCGCTTAGGAAGTTTTCAATTAAAAAGGAAAGCCTAAGCAGAGTAGTTGGGAGCGTTAACATCGCGTTTGTGTGAAATTTGCTCTCACTCCAGAGGTTCCCAGTGCCTCCAGTCTGCCAAGTGAAGTGTTGACCACTCCCAGAACAAGGTCCCTGTAGATTGCAGAGGGGGAATCCCTCCAGGGATTGCTGGTGGCACTGAAAGGGCACCTCTCCCATCCCACTGCAGCCCCAAAGGACTAAACTGGCATCCTGCACTTTTTCCTGCCTCAGTTGTTCTGCCAATTCTCACCCCATTTTCTCTGGCTGTTTTTTCCCAGGGTCCAACTGGTGAGACTGGGCCCATGGGTGAGCGGGGACATCCAGGCCCTCCAGGTCCCCCGGGTGAACAGGGCCTTCCTGGCCTCACTGGCAAAGAAGGGACCAAGGTAGGGACTGCAATTCACCCTCCTTGCTGCCTGTGCCTCCCTGGAGATGGAGAGGATGATTCAGGAGAGGAATGAAGCTTCTTCCTCGTCCCAGCTGCAGCCTGAGGAGACGAGCTGGGCCTCCATGGAATGTGCAGATCCTCAGCTCTCTATCCCTGTCCTTGCAGGGGGATCCCGGTCCCGCCGGCCTCCCAGGGAAGGACGGTCCCCCTGGACTGAGAGGATTCCCTGGAGAGCGAGGCCTCCCCGGCCCCATTGTGAGTAGAGGCTGCTGGCTCCCTCCAGCTGGAGGATTCCCAGCTGGTCCAGTTGTCCAGCCCCCACCTCCCCACATGACTTTGTTTTCCTCCCTCCAGGGTTCTCCAGGGCTGAAAGGCAACGAAGGTCCCCCAGGCCCTCCAGGCCCAGCCGTGAGTATCCCTGTCCTTACAGGCACCACCATTTACAAGCTTGGCAAGGCAAAGTGAGGGTTAGTCACAGCTCCAGGCTTTATCCCGATTTTCCTGACGGCTCCCTGGATGTTCCTTTGTTTTACAAGCCACGCGTGTAACAGCTCAGTAATTTTGTGGGGTCAGCTCTGGACGTACGTGACAGGCTGAGGGAACTGCAAGGCTTCAGGACATCCAGGATTTTGCTTCTAATCCACCTGCTTTCCCTCTGGAAGTTGTGTCCACTTGAGATCCGTGCTCTGGGCCGCCCTCCTGGAAGGAAACATTCATCATCCAACCCTCCCTGCTGGCTGTGAAGTGGCTCATGCTCTCCTTCCAGGCTGTAGATGTGTCCCCAAGAAGTGAGCTCTCTGCATCATCCAGAGAAGAATCCAGCCCTTCCAGGGATTTTAATTTAAAAAAAAACCCCAATCTACAGGGCCCCTTAAGCTGGTGGTACCAGCTCTTCACGTGGCAGTTATCCCATCAAACGTGCACGAACACGGATGAGGAGCTTGGATTTCTTTCTGTCTGGGCATGGGTGAAGCTTGATACTGCAATTAATGCTCCTTTCCTCCTCCTCCCAACAGGGCTCTCCTGGGGAGCGTGGTCCTGCAGGATCAGCTGGCCCTATAGGATTGCCAGGGAGACCTGGCCCTCAGGGACCTCCAGGACCTGCGGGTGAAAAGGGAGCTCCAGTAAGTACCAGTGTAAAGATGAACAGTTGTGGGACAGCTGGAGATGTGTCCAGTGGAGGGCTGAGCGTGGCAACCAGTCCTTGTGGAGGTGTATGAAGGATTTAAATTTTAAAAAAAATTGAATTCAATTAGGAAGGAATTCTCTCATCTTGAGCACATCAAACCACTGAATGTCAGCTGCTATCAAGCATGGCTGTGACCCCAGGGACCGAGGTGTCCTCAGGCAGTGAGCAGGGCTGGGGGCTGGACAGGTGACACACAGCCTGTGTCACCTCCTGGTGACAAACAGCCAAGGGCCAGGCCTGTGGGCAGAGAACTGAGCCAGCCCCAGCAGCAAAACGAGCTAGAGGTGGTTTTGGTGATGTCAGGCTGCTCTGGTGGAGGTTGATTGATATCAGAAGTGTTTGTTAGAAACTCCAGCAGCTAATCCAGAGGCGAGAATTTCCTGGTGAATCAGCTTGAGGAACATCTGTCCTGCTGAGTACCTATGCCATGTGTCAGTCAGGGGAGGCATGAATGGGCAATTTATGTGGCATCTAATTATTGAGAGGAGAGCACCCAGGATTCGGATGCAATTCAATTACTCATGAGGAAACTGGAAAATATTCACTCTTCGGTTCCTGTAAACAAACAAATTTGATTGAAGGCTCCTGCTCAAAGGAGTACCAAGTAGATGTTGAAGCAGAGATTGTTTTATTCGCTTCAGGTGGTTTTATTTGTCCAGAATCTCAGGAGGGAGTTCAGGGCCTCCTGAGAACCTCCTTTAGTTGGGGGTCAGCCAGGGAGGGAGCAGCAGTGAGTGCTGGGGCAGCCAGGACCAGCATCAGCAAAAACTGGCTCGTGGGAGTAAAAATTACTTGGGGTCTTGTTTGTCATCCAGACAGAGATGGCAGAGGGTTCAGATTAAATCAGATTATGTTGCTGTAGCAGTGAAATTGCAGCTGTGATCTGGGTATTCACTGTTTACATTTGTTTGTTCTTCTCATCATCCCTCAAGACAGAAGTTCTGTCTCGTTTCAGACAAGGAGCACAGATGAAATACCAGCTGGAACCGGCTTTGCTGTTCCTGCCCATCCAGCCAGGAGTCATTAACAGCTGAATAAAACCTTAATGGGCTGTAATGGGTCGGTTGGAGAGCTCTGTGTGTGACCTGCCTGTTTTTCTGCTTCCAGGGGGAGAAGGGTCCCCAAGGACCGGCTGGCCGGGATGGCATCCAGGGCCCCGTGGGACTGCCGGGCCCAGCAGGTCCTGTTGGACCTCCTGGAGAGGATGGAGACAAGGTGGGGACAGCTCCTGCTGCGTGGGGTCACTCTGGGAAGGAACTGGGCCACGCTGGCACCGTGGTGCATCCCACAGTCGGGCGGGATGTGCTGCCAGAGGAGGTTTTATGGAGCTCTCAGTCCCGTGGGATGAGCAGCAGCAGATGGGGCTCCGTGTGTTCCTCCAGCCACGTCGTTCCCTGAAATCCAGTTTGCCTCCCCCAAGCCCGTGGCAGGTGCCTGCCTGCAGATTCCCAGCCTCCCCACATTAATTACCTTTGCCCACTCCCTCGTTCAGCCCCTCTGGAGGGGAGGATTCCCAGGAACCATCAGCTGACACGAATCCCTCGTGGCTGCAAAATGCAGCTTCCCGCGGCGCGTGGCAGCCGGGGAGTTGTGGGGTGGGAAAGGGTTTGGTTGCACCTGGAGCAGCCGAATCTCTGGCGTTATTCAGCACGCTCTGGGGTCTCCCCGTGGGATTTGGGATGAGGATGCAGACACAGGGCTGTTGCTGGGGTGTTGAGATGTGGGAGTGGTGGGGAATTAACGTTGTCCCTTTGTTGCTGGCAGGGTGAGATCGGGGAGCCTGGGCAGAAGGGCAGCAAAGGGGACAAAGGGGAGCAGGTGAGTGGAGAGGAGCTGCTGGAGCTGCTCCTCTTGAGTGTGGTTTGTTGTGTGACTTGCTGGAAATAGAAAATGATGTAAATTTTATTTCTTTCTGATGTTGATTCATCTTCTCTGCTTCATCAAATACCCACATGATGCAAAAAAAGAGTGAGTGCCTCAAATGGGAGCCTCCAGCTCCCAGGAACACTGAGATATTTCCACATCACCCACTTAGCATGGAAATATCTGTGAAACATGAGCAGTGTTGCCATAAAGTTGGGTCATCAAAGTTAGCTGAAGTTCTGGTTTAGTTGAAGATGTCCCTGCTCATGACAGAGGGGTTGGAGCAAGAGATCTTTAAATGTCCCTTCCAACCCAAACCATGCTGTAATTCTGTGGTAATTCCAGTTCCACACCCTTTATGTGCTGCCCAGAGCCTGAGGAACATGAGTTACCCATGAGTGTCTGGTCAGGGCTGAGTGCTGGGACATGGCTGTGCTGCAGCAAATATGTCTTTAGATGTGTCTGCCCTCCATTGGCACCAGGGCTCAGGACTGACCTTGTTCTCCCTCTCTCTTTTGGGAATTGATGCCGTTTTCGTGAAGACTCCATTGAAGGAATTCACCTTTTCCAGGTGAATTTGGCACTCTGCTCCTCACACTGACTTCACATTTCTTTTTTGTGGCAGGGTCCCCCAGGCCCCACCGGCCCTCAGGGTCCCATTGGTCAACCTGGCCCAGCTGTGAGTATTACCCCCTATTAGCAGAAATCCCTTTTTTCCCCAAAAAAGCCTCCTGGGAAGCACTGGAACGATTCCTGCCTGGCACTGCTGCTGCCCAACGCGAGCCGGGCATCGCCTGGCTGCAGCAGGGGGTGGTGGGATGGGGTTTGTGTGCCCCCCCTGTCTGAGCTGGGCTGATCAGACCCTTTCCTTGCAGGGAGCTGATGGAGAGCCCGGGCCCCGAGGGCAGCAAGGCCTCTTTGGTCAGAAAGGTGACGAAGGACCCCGAGGTTTCCCTGGTCCCCCCGGCCCCGTGGGCTTGCAGGTAATTCACAGCATCCAACGAGGGCTTGGGGTGATGAGGGCTGGGGCTCACCTGAGATGTTCACAGCTAAAACTCACCCTCTCCACCTCCACAGGGCCTGCCTGGACCTCCTGGGGAGAAGGGAGAAACAGGAGACGTTGGGCAGATGGTAAAGGGCTTCCATGTTTCTCTTTTCCTCACTGACACTGCTCTGAGGAACCCGTCTGAAATTTGTCCCCCCTTTCTCTCAGGGCCCACCAGGCCCACCAGGACCCAGAGGTCCATCTGGGCCACCAGGAGCAGACGGTCCACAGGGTCCTCCTGGGGGAATAGGAAATCCTGGCGCAGTGGGAGAGAAGGTAAAGCACAAGCCTGAAGCAGGAGTTTGCTGCAGCCCTCGTGCCGTGGCTTTGCTGTGGCAGCAGAAATCTCATCCCCCCTGCAGAAATGTGAATATTTCCATCCTTTTTTTCCCCTGTGCAGGGTGAACCTGGAGAATCTGGCGAGCCTGGTCTCCCTGGCGAGGTTGGCCTCCCGGTAAGTGCCCCCTGGGAGCAGCATGGATGTGCTGGAGAGCTGTGGATGTGGAGGGACAGCAGGGACTGAACCAGCCCTGTCCTGGATTTGGGTATCGATGACACATTGCCACATTCCTGGGTATTTATAGGATCACGTTTAGTCACCCAATCTGGGCTGCCCACGACTGAACACCATGAACACCACTCAGCCCTTGTGGGAAGGGACTGTTAAATCGTGTCCTTGTGTTGGGAGACACAAATAGAGCTTCTTGCTCAGAATTGATTAAAGGATAATTAGAGTTCTGTAAGGGGTTTGGTTGGTTGGTTTTTTTCCCTGGATAATAAAAGCTTTTTTTCCTTTACAGGGCCCTAAAGGTGAAAGAGGTGAAAAGGGGGAAGCAGGTCCCTCTGGTGCTGCTGGTCCACCCGGCCCCAAAGGCCCACCAGGTGATGATGGCCCCAAAGGCAGCCCTGTAAGTACCCCTTTAGTCTTTCCTTACCTTACCCAGCAGAGTTTTCTGCATGAAAAGATGTTTCCCAGAGATACCTGTGGAAATCTGAAATAGTTTCCTAACCATGGAATTGCTCCTCTGGTGATCCATGATATCAGTCCCCCTTCTTTAGGGTGCTGATGAGGGAAAGACCCCGCTGTCCCATATTTCCCAGAAATACTGGAATTCTCAGTGCTTTTTGCAGGCTGTCAGGAATCTCACCCCATGGAGAGGAGCTGCAGCAGGGTTGCTTTGTGTTTATGGCTTTCCAAGGTCTTCTGCACCAGCACAGAGCTTCCAAAACAGGCTCAAGGAGATTTATTGGATTAGGGAGCTGTACTTTTACACCCAGGCCACTAATTTCTATAGCTCTGGTGGAGCCAGTGGAGCTCTGCTGATTTACACGTGGTGACATTGGTACAGGGTTTATCTTGCAGGCTCCTCTGATGCCTGAAATTGATGATGAGATAAGGCAGGATGGCACAAAGCAGCAGAGGAGGCAGGGGAGTTTAGTCATCCCTCCTAACAGATGGGATTTGGGATATCTGTGGTGGGTTGCAGGCTGCGCCTGGAATCATGTGAAGCACCCGACAGACATTGTATGGGGAAGAATGGTGAAGTGTTTCAGGCATTAAATGTTCTGGGAGGCTCCTCCTGTGACAAATGCCACGCATTTGCAAAGCAAAACCTTCCAATCTGCACATTCCCAAAGCTGGGAGGATTCTGCTGTCACCCCGGCCGATGGATTTCTGAAAAACTGGGATGGAAGTCCCAGTGTTACCTTTGGAGCTCTGGTAGGCAGGATGCACCTCTGGACTGGCTGGGACAGGGGGAAAGCACCACAGCTGCAAAGATGGGATGTGGTGTGGGGTTGTGTTCGTAGGAATTGGGGTTTGACTCTGTAGGGTGACTCCCTATGTTGTCACTGGTGCTCTCCAGGTGCAACACCTCTGATTTGGGAATATTCTTCTCTCCTTGCAGGGTCCCGTTGGTTTCCCTGGTGACCCTGGTCCTCCTGGAGAGCCTGGCCCAGCTGTAAGTGTTGGTCCCACAGAGCTTCCTCCTCTTGCTGTGGTGAAACTCAGCTGTGCTGCTCATTCCCAGCAGCTCCCCTGGCATTTGCTCTGCTCAACTCCATCCACACCCTAAAAACACCTCCTTGTTCCTTTTTCCCTACTTTTTAGGGTCAAGATGGTCCCCCTGGTGACAAAGGTGATGATGGTGAACCTGGACAGACCGTGAGTACCTGGAGAGATGAGAGCTGTTGCCCACAGTGCCTGTGGCTCCGTGTCAGCTCCAGGGGCACTGAGCCTCCCATTCCCACCAGAATTTCCCAGTGGGAATTGCCCACTGAGGATCTCATTCCTTCCTGTCTGTGTCCTCCATCTCTCCCTCCATCCATCCCTCCCTCCATCCGTCCCTCCGTCCATCCCTCCCTCCATCCGTCCCTCCGTCCATCCCTCCCTCCATCCGTCCCTCCGTCCATCCCTCCCTCCATCCGTCCCTCCGTCCATCCCTCCCTCCATCCATCCCTCCATTCCTCCATCCGTCGCTCCATCCGTCACTCCATCCATCCATCCATCACCCCATCCATCACCCCATCCATCCATCCCTCCCTGCATCCGTCCCTCCGTCCATCCCTCCCNCCATCCATCCATCACCCCGTCCATCCCTCCCTCCATCCATCCCTCCATCCATCCCCCATCCAGACTTAGCACCACATCCCAAAAGCATAAATTATCTCCTGGAAAAACACCATCCAAGCCTTGGATTTTAGCTCTTCCCTGCCTTCTGGCGTTCCGTGGTGGGAAGGGCTAAAACAGGATCCCACCTGCACCCCGAGGAGGTGTTGGCTGGGAGCTCTCCTGGCCTCCCACGCCCTGGCTCGGCACAAACTCCAGAGCCTGACTCAGGTTTTCCTGCTCATTCCCACATCCCGTGGTGCACTCATGGCTTGTTCCCCTCCCCTCTCTCCCCACAGGGTTCCCCTGGGCCCACGGGAGAGCCAGGCCCCTCCGGACCCCCAGGAAAAAGGGTGAGTTGGTTGTTTAGGAAGATTTTTTTCCAAATGCACCTCTAGTAACTTCTTAAAACTCATGTTGTTACTCAGCCTACCATAAATGCTGTGTAAATACTGTGTAAAATATGTGATAATTAAAAAAAATAAAATGATGCACCACCCACTGCCTTTGGAAATTGGTGGGAAGCTGCCAGGCGAATCCCATGGATTTTTTTTTTAAAGATGTTAACAGCCCAAAGAAAATCCAAGGCTGAGGTGCCCCTGCTCTTCCTGCCTTGCTGGCAGAACCCAGGGATTCATTTAGCAAGGAGCTGATTTAAAAAGCTTCTCTGAGATACTTGTCTCCATTTTGTCCCCTTCCCTGGGGCTGGAGCAGCGTTTTGCTAATTCCAACGGAGCGTTGCAGACCAGCGGGATCTGATTGTGCTTTCCATCTATTCTGGGCTTTCTTTAGGGCCCTCCTGGTCCAGCTGGTCCTGAAGGAAGGCAAGGAGAGAAAGGAGCCAAGGTAGGAGCTGAATGGGATTTCACTTCTGCTGTGTCCTTGATATTCCGAGAGGATCTCCCTCTGCCAAGGCAGGGAGTTGATTTTGCTGCGTGTTACAACAAATTAGCCTGAATTCGGGGCCAGTGGCCTCAAATCTGAGCTTATGTTTCAGCCCTTAACGAGCTCTGTGGAGATAATTAGGGCTTGGTAAGGTCACGGGAATGTTTTCCTTCGTTTGAAACAGCCAAGTGCTGGATTTGGCAATTTAATGTGTTGTAAATAACGGGGTGTGCACGGCCCCGTGTCCTTGCCCAGGGCAAACACGGCATTGACGGGCCAGGATTGTTTTGGGGGGGGAAGTGGAGATGGGATTGGAAATTACAGATCCCACTGTGGCAGCACAGGGGAGGGAGGATGGACATCCCTGAACCCAGGAGAGCTCAGAGCCAAAGGGTGGTTCCTGCTGGAATTCAGGCAAGGCCGGAAAGTGAAGGAGTTTGGAGAGTGCCGGAGGTGGAGGGAGCAGCAGGAAAATCGAGGAGCAGAACGTTCCTTGTGCTTTGCATGGGCCTGCATCCACTCCATGGCACCATCTCACAAACTCATCTGATGGCCCAGCACGAACTCAACATCCTGCCTCTTCATCCAGGGGGAAGCTGGTTTGGAAGGACCTCCAGGGAAGACTGGGCCCATTGGTCCCCAAGGTGCTCCAGGGAAGCCCGGCCCCGATGGCCTTCGTGGGATTCCTGGTCCAGTTGTGAGTATTCCCAGTCTGAGAAAGCTTCTGGGCAGGTTGTTCCTGCATGCCACCTGCCTGGAAGATGCCTTTTCCCAGCGTTCTGTTTGCTCTGGAATGCTTGACAGCAGATAAAATGTATTTCATGGAAATAATGGAATGGTGAATCTCCTCTCCCACGCGTTTTATTTGAGTCTTGGGTCTTCAGCCACTCTTCCAGGAGTGATTTTCCATGACCCACAAAGTCCCTTTTCCAGCAGAGATTTGAGCATGGAAGGAACAAAAATCCTTTTGCTTTTGCCATCTGTGAAAAGCCAGGGCAAACATTACCAGAATAATCAGAATATTCCCAGCTGGGAGCGCTCCTGTCACTGGGAATGAGGGAATTGCACTCTTTTCCAGGGTGAACAAGGTCTCCCGGGATCCCCTGGCCCAGATGGTCCTCCAGGCCCAATGGTAAGTCCAGAGCACCCAGTTCCATGAGTTTTTGAAGTGGATGAAGGAGTGTGACATGAATTCATTCCCTCTTTTGTCTTCCCTGTCTCCCCAAGGGCCCTCCGGGTTTGCCTGGCCTGAAAGGAGACTCCGGTCCTAAAGGGGAGAAGGTGAGAATCCACACAGGATCCCGTTCCTGATCTCTGGTGGGGTGTGGGGGGACAAATGTCACTGCAGGGGGGTCCTGCAGCTGGCAGGACAAGGCTGGGGGGTGTCACCAGCCCCAGGGACAGGTTCAGAGGAGAGATGGAGCACTCTGAGTGCACCCAAAGGAGCTGTGCTGTGGCTGAGTGTGGAGGTGCAGAGCCCTGGCCCATTTTAGGGTGTGATTCTCCACCCTATAACCATTTCTGCCATACATATATTTCTCTAACCCCAGGCAATGAGCAGCTGCTCCAGTGCAGAGGTTCTTTCTATATTTGTAGCATTTTCTGCTGCAAAAATCTCCTGTTTTGCTCCACTCTGCCACTGCCACGTGTCAGGGATTGCTACAAACTCCTCTCTCACCTCGCTCAGACATTTGGGGATGGATCTAGAGATGTGTTTGCTCTCTCCAGTCAAAAATCCTAATTAACAGCTGCTGTTTTCCCCCAGGGTCACCCAGGTTTAATTGGTCTTATTGGCCCACCGGGAGAGCAGGGAGAAAAGGGTGACAGAGGTCTCCCAGGCCCCCAGGGCTCAGCAGGACCCAAAGGAGAGCAGGTAAATATCCCAGAAAACCTTTCTGGAATGTGCTTTGGAGCACTGCACCCTCGAGGGGGTGCAGCACAGCAGAGATGAGCAGCCCTGGCAGGAGATCCTTGCCAGTTTTTGAGGGATATTTTCTGTGTTAACGTGGTTTGTTCTACGTGTGGAATGTGGATCTGCTCCAAAATGACCCATTTTTGTGGGAAGCAGATTCTCAAGGGTCATATGGAAGAGTTGAATAGACTTGGAGGGATGGTGCCATTAAATATTCATCTAAAGGGCTGATCTATAAAAGTGTGAGCCTAAATGAGATGGGAGATTCCTTATCCGTGCTCTTGTCTGGATTTAAAAACCAGTTAAACCTCCAGACTGGAATGGAATCCTCCAAAACTGAGTGGTCACCTGCGAGCAGGGGTTGGATGTGTGGTTTTAGGCCAGAATTGCAAATCAATATTGCTTTGCTGTTATCTTTCAGGGTATCACAGGTCCCTCTGGACCCATCGGACCCCCAGGGCCCCCAGGATTACCGGTAGGTGCCAAGGAATGGTTTGGGGGTTCCTTGGGAGCTGCACAGGCCCTCAGGAGCCACTTTGGTGCTCCCAGGAATGCCCAGCACAGCCCTGGCTGTAGGAGGATGTTGGTCCCAATTAAAAATACTTGGATAAGTTCCAGGGGTGCTGGAAGTGATGTGGGAGATGGGCGCAGGGAAATCATCCCACCCTATTTCCTTCCCCCCTTTCTTTTGGAATATCTACAATCCCACGGTGGTTTATTGCCCTTTTTGCTGGTTTTTTATCACTTTTTTGGATGCCCAGAGGCTTCTTGCTGCACCCTGAGGTGCCCTGTCCTGGGCAGGGAGCTGGGATCAGCCCCACATTCCAGGAATCACCCAGCAGTTTTCCCAGTTCCCCACTGGGGCAGGAGCGTGGAGCACAGATTTGCTCTGACACCAATGCTTTTTGTCTGCTGGCAAATAAAAGCAACACCCAGCTCAAGTGGATGGGGAGAATGGAAAAAGGGAGGAAATTTTTTAGAAATTTCCCTTTCTGTGTGAGGAGAGCCTGAATTCTCTGCTTGGAAATGAACTGACTCCTCTCTGTATTCTGTCTCTCCACAGGGTCCACCAGGTCCCAAAGGTGCTAAAGGCTCATCAGTGAGTACAGACACAGCTAAAGGAAGAGGTTGAGGGCTTTTTATTGAGGGTAGGACACGCTGGGGCTCCCCTCATCAGTGGAATTAAGGCAATTGGCAGAGAGGGCTTAGCAAACTCTGCCTTTCCAGGCTGCCTAAGCCCAGGAGTGATAACTGGGGAAGGTTTCAGTGCCACCACTGCACTTCCCTGAAGAGCAGAGCAGCAGAGATCACAAGGAGCAATCCAGTGCTTAGTCCTGAGGAGGAAAAGCTGCTGCTGGAGAGTGCAGGGGATTAAAAATAGCCCTTGAAAAGTGGGAGCTGGGAAGCTGGGAAGGGAAGAACTCGGTGAGAAATGAGACTCTGACATGTCGTGGCGCAGACCTCCTGTGCAGGCAGCTAAAAATTCCTCTTTTGGGCCACTTCTGAGTGTCTTTTTGCCATCCAGAAGTCGATGTTTTATTAATTTGAAGATTTTATTTGACTTGTAAAACACTGGATTGGTTGGGGGAGGTAAAGATTTTATGCATTTTATGCATTCCGTAGGAAGGAAAAGAAAAATTCAACTGTACCTCCAGGTGTTCCAGCTTCTCTTTTACCTAAACACCAAAAATAACCCAAAATACCTATTTTTTGGGGGGGAGGTGGGTACAGGGAGACTCCTCTTGTGTGCCTGAAGGGACAAAAACGAAGCTTTAGCCACAGTTTTAATGTTTGGGATGTGATAAAAATAACAGGTGAATTCTCCTGAGTAACTCCTGATTTTTCCCTTGTTTTTCCACCCAGGGTCCCACAGGTCCAAAGGGTGAATCAGGTCTTCCTGGGCCCCCAGGGCCTCCTGTAAGTAGAACCCATAAGGTGAAGCATGAAACGAGGTTCAGACTTCATGGGCGCTGGAATTTGGGAAGCAGGAAACCTCTGGCCAAAGATTCCTTGCCAATCCTAGCAATGGATTGGAGTCTCTTGGAGACACTGGGGGAGAAAGCAGGGGTGGGAAGGGAGGAGTTGTTAGTGGGAAGAGGACAAGGGAAGGTGGGAAATGTTGAAGGCAGAGGTTTTATCAGCACCATCCATGGGCGTTTTCCACGTCCGATGTGTATTTTGGGATGTTGCTGCTTTGTCCATCTCTTGTATCCTTTTCCCTGTGGAATGAGAAGTTGTTCCTGTTTTTTCCCCCACCAATCAGGGTCCTCCTGGAGAAGTCATCCAGCCCCTGCCCATCCAGGCTTCCAAGAGGACCAGGAGGAACATCGATGCCAGCCAGCTGCTGGACGACGGGAACGCCGACAACTACATGGACTATGCCGACGGCATGGAGGAGATCTTCGGCTCCCTGAATTCCTTGAAACTGGAAATCGAGCAGATGAAGCATCCCTTGGGCACTCAGCACAACCCTGCAAGGACCTGCAAGGACCTGCAGCTCTGCCACCCTGATTTCCCAGACGGTGTGTCCCGGGAGAGAGGGAATGTGGGGAGCTCGGGGGGGGTTTTCCAGCTGTGCACAGAAGTGAGGGCGGGAAGAGGAGTGATGTGGGCAGTGCATGGGGAGTGTGGCTGGTGGAGAAGGAATATGTAGAGTTGGACCCAATATCAGCCCTTCCAGCTGCAATGTTCTGTTCTAAAAGTGGGGGTATGGGTTGAAAAATCTTCTTTAGCTGGCACCGCAACGTGACCAGTTTTCAAAAAAACTGCTTATAAATAATGACCCATGAGAGATGAAACACCCCAGGTGAGGAGGTTGCTCAAGTGCCCTCTGTCCTGATTCTTTCCTCCCTTCTCTTCCCTCATCCAGGTGAATACTGGGTTGATCCCAACCAAGGATGTTCCAGGGACTCTTTCAAAGTTTACTGTAATTTCACGGCTGGTGGAGAGACCTGCATCTTCCCTGATAAGAAATCTGAAGGAGTAAGTCCACACTGCCTTTGCTTTCCCCCCTCTACCCTGGTGGTTCCCTGATATGAATATTCATAGACAGCCAATTTCAGGAGGGTTGAGCAGCAGCAAGGAAGGATCAAAGATCCAGAACGTTCCTCTGTTCCACAACGTTACCTTCTGAAATAATACGGAATGTGTTGACAAAGAGAAAGTCAGATTTAAACTGGGATTTGAGGCAAACCTCTGATGATTTCCCAGGCATCATAAATGCAAAAAACCTTAATTTTTTGAACTTTGCTGTCCAAGGCAGGGGTGTGTGTCAGTGCAGGAATTGGGAGCTCTGTTTAACTCATTCTTGGTGTCCCCTCCCACAGCCCTGCTCCACTGCCTGCATGCCCAAGCAGCACTGATTGCCCTCCCCTCCCTGTGTCTCCAGGCAGAGCAGATAAATGTTTACCTCCTGTCATTTTTCCCACTGTTTCTTGTGGGTAAATGATCCTAAAATGATTGCAAGGAGGCTCTGAGCTCTCCGTGGCACCGCTGCACGAGGTTGATGAAGTTATTTGTGTAATGATGCTCTCAGCTTAGCCATACCCATCATTTTTGTCCTGTATCCCTGCACTCTGTTTTCCAGAGCTGCTCTTCCTGCTGCCTGGGGACCAGCTCTGGCACTGGCCAAGCAGAAACACAACGATTCAGCCCGGGGGAGCTGTGCCAGTGTCACAGCTGTGCTCCAGCTGTGACAAAGCGGGGCCGTTCTCCTGCTGAATTTCATCCACCAGAAATGTGTGTCAGCACGGGACAAATCACACACAACATAAATCCTCCCTGAGTTTTTTTCTTGGGGCTGTTTAAAGAGATGGATTTCCTCTTCCTTTGCATCTCTGTGCTGTGTTTCTCCTCAGAATGTGACAGCTCAAAAAAAGCAGAGCCTGGCCACGATCTTTCAGGGGCTCGAGCTCCTGCTGAGCTGGTTCTGTGAGGGGCTCTGTGGAGCTGCAACGCTCCTCAAGTACAAATTCAGTGCTGGCATCCATAAGAAAAAGCTTTTCCCATCCAGAGGGATGCAAACAGCGACCACCCCAGCCCTTGGGGGTGGCTGAGTGGGTTTGTGATGAGCCACAGCAGAGTTTCAGCCGTGGCTGCTCTCAGCTCATCCCTCACCCAGCACAAGCACTCAGATTTGCTCTGCAGTTCATGTCCTGCCAAGGCCAGGCCAATCCCCAGGCTCCTGCAGCTGGGCTGGTTTTTTTTTGGAGAGATTTACAGCACAAATGAGGGGCATGTGGGAGGCTGAGGGAGCAGCCACGCTCCTTCCTTGTGCTCTGACTCAAAAGCTGCTTCAGCTGCGGAGCTGGGGCTGCCGTGAGGATGCTCTGGTGGCTGATTCCTCTTCTAGCTCACCCCCTGTGTCACTCTGGGGACCTGGAGCTCCATCCCGAGTGTCCAGCACTGTCTGTGCTGCACCTCAAACACAGCAGGCAGGCAGAGGCTTCTCCTTAATCACATCCTTTGCCTTTCCCAGCCCCACAGCACCTGGATTTGGCATTAGAGAGGCACCAGGCTTCTCCAGCACCAGCACTGCCCTCCACACGAAGACCAATGCACCTTTTCCCATCCATGCTTCCTTTTTCCCTCTCTGCCTTTCCTTTTACTTGTCCTGCCACTGCTGGGTTTGCATCCCACGTTTCTAGGAGGCAGAGGTAGCCCTTAGCCAAGCAGGCTGGTGCCAGAGCAGCACCACTCCATCTCCTCTGCTTCACCTCCTGCTCTCATTACTGATGTATAAAGATTAAAAAAAACCAAACATTTGAAAGCAAGTTGGACACTTTCAATAAGACATGCAGACTCTGGAATGAATGTAACCTTTTTAATTTTGATTTTTTTTTTTTTCTTTCTCTCTTCCCTCCTTGCTGTCCACAAACTAGGCTAGAATTACTTCCTGGCCCAAGGAAAACCCAGGCTCGTGGTTCAGTGAATTCAAGCGCGGTAAACTGGTAAGATGCATCCTGGTGCTTTCTGTTTCCTTTAACCCCCTGTCATATTTTACAGAGTAAAATGGCTCGTTGGCCCAAAGAACAGCCTTCCACATGGTATAGTCAATACAAGCGGGGGTCCTTGGTAAGTGGCTAACCCTGGCCCTGAATCAGAGCTTCTCACCCGCTTTGGTATGGCCACACTGCTGCCCTCTGCATGCTGGACTAACCCCCCTCCCAGGCACATGGAAACGTTTAAGGTGGAACCCTGAGAGAGACCCCAAACCCACTGGAGGTGCTTTTGTCCGCTCTGCCTCAGCTTGGGAGCAGGGGCTGAGCTTTGCCCTGTGGTAGAAGGGGACACAGGGATGTCCTGGGGGACCCTGGGGCAGCTTTGTCTTCACAGAGCTCTGCAGGAGTTTTGTGTCTCACAGGGAGTTTTGTGTCCCACAGGGAGTTCTGCATCCCACAGGGAATGCTCCGCCCCACAGGGAGTTCTGTGTCCCACAGGGAATGCTCCACCCTACAGGGAGTTCTGTGTCCCACAGGGAGT
>VZRR01002591.1:26610-50568 GCA_013398015.1 Oreocharis arfaki
TGCTCCATCCCACAGGGAGTTCTGCTTCCCACAGGGAATGCTCCACCCTACAGAGAGTTCTATGTCCCACAGGTAATGCTCCATCCCAAAGGGACTTCTGTGGCCCACAGGGAGTTCTGCATCCCATAGGGAATGCTCCGTCCCACAGGGAGTTCTGTGTCCCACAGGGAATGCTCCACCCCACAGAGAGTTCTGTGTCCCACAGTGAGTTTTGTGTCCCACAGGGAATGTTGTATCCCACAGGGAATGCTCCACCCCACGGGGAGTGCTGTTGCTGTCCCCTCATCAGTCCCCCTTTTGGGTGTCCCCATGTTGCTGTCCCCATGTTGCTGTGCCCCAGCAGCGTAGCCTTACCCCAAGAGCTGAGAGATCCCTAAAATGATGCCCCAGCCCAGAGCTGGGCACGGTGCTGTGACCCAGAGGGGTGGATCTGCACATCTCTGGCCTCTCTAGGACAGGTTTTCCCCAGAGGATGGATTTTGTCTCCCATGTGGAGATATGAACCACAGTGGGGACTCCCATGCTGCCCCCAGAGCTTGGGAGACACAAAGCCATTTATTTAAAGGAAGATTTCCAGCCAGGCCTAGTGGAAAGGAATTTGACTGAGTCACAATTAAGGTTTTTTTCGAGGGGGAAGAGCTGTTTTAAGGTCAAGCAATGTTTGATGTCAGCAAGACACAAACCAGGAAAAGCTCTGGTTTCTTGTCCTGTAACAGGACATCCACCTTGTGGGGACATCACTCCCACAGAGACCCAGTCTTGGCCAGGGATGTCACATTGGTGTCTTTAGGCACAGAACTGCCCCCCTGGTGTCTCAGCCCCTGTGGAATCAGTGGGGTGCACGTAACGAGCTCGGTCAAACCAGGAGAATTCGGGAACAGGCAAATATTCCATGGATAAAACCAACCTGCCCAGAGGCAGGAGATGCTCGGCTTCATCCCACCGAGCTGTCCCCTCCCCAGGGCAGGGGGTTCCTGCAGTGCCCCCCAACTTCCACCTGAAAGGGCAAACCACCCGAGCCCTGCGTTGCTTCCCACGTCTGCCGCCTTCCATCGCCACTAAAACACGTTTTGCTCTGATTCTGCCCTCGAGGAGGACACGGCTTCTGTGGCTTCTGTGCATCATCAAACCAGGCTGCAAAGCCAAGGCCTCAGCCTCGAGGCTCCTTGGAGGGCAACTACCCATAGCTTAATTACAGAGCACTTCATCAGTTCATGTTCCAAGTACCTCCACTTCTCCATCTCCCCTGCTTCTCTTTTTCCCAGCTCTGTTAGAGGCTCAGTTGCCAGCCTAGAGCTTAGGGCTTATTCTTTTTTAGATAAAAACATTCCTGGTGCTACTCGGAGCTCTTTGTTCCATCTTTTTGTGTTGTCATTTCCTTGCTTTTGTTTTTTTTTTTTTGTTCTCCCTTTTTACCTGTCCTGCTATTTCTGTTTGGAAAAATAAAAAAGCCACCAGTACGTGGAAGATCTGCCTAAGCAAACCACAGAACAGTCAAACACACAGGCCATGGAAGTTTTATTTATTTATTTATCGTAAGATTAGCTCTGATTTTTGCCTCAGTCAGTACCAGGAATCATGAGATTGGTAAATTAAGGAGACTTTTGCCTGGTGGCTCCAAAATCAGCTGAAATTTGTGTGCGAATGGGCAAAGTGAAAAGGAGTTTGGGTTCCCCTCTGGGTGGAACTCTGCTCCTATTACTCCACAGAGAAGGTCCCTGATATCTTGAGGGGCTGAGCCCACAGGGGAACCCCAAAGCTGAGGGGAAGATTCCCAGTGCTGTCAGGTGCTCCATATAAACCCTGGGACTGCACAGCTGGGAAGATGCTCCCTTTCTTCTGGGGCCACCTGAAGTAAGAGGGATGCAGTAAATATGAAATACAACCCAACCAGCTGGGTTTGATGCTCTCACAGCAGCATTAATCAATGCCCACCCCACCCCCTTATCCCTCCCAGCCATATGGCACCTGCCAGCACAGAGAAAAGAGGAAAGGACTGGATTTTCCCACACTGAGCCAACACTGTGCACACAACCAGCTCCTGGGACAGGGCTTCACGAAATCTGCACAGGTTGAACAACAAAAAAAAACCTTTAAGAAGCAGCCAGGCTGCAAAGCAAGCAATGATTTGAAATAAAACCAGATAAGAGAAGGTCCTGCAGATCAGTAGGGCCACACTGGGTGTGTGACAGGTCCTTGGCATTTTTTGTCCCCTTCCTTCCACGTGCTGGTGGTTTTCTGGTAGCTCCTCCTGGCATGCCTGGCTCTCTCCTGGTCAGTCACATTTAACTCTCAGGAGGACAGTGCAGCAGCATCCCGACAACCGGTTGGTATCTTTGTTTATTTGGGTTATCTCTTTTGAATTCGGTGGTTTTATTTGTGGTTGTGAATCTCTTCTACCGTTTGCAGCCTGCACCACAGCTCGAGGGTTCGTGGTACCTGGAGGAAATCCACGCTGGTTGGGTGCCTGTGTTTTTCTCCTGGTTGTTTCCAAAGAAACCCTCAGTCCATCCAGGGCAGTGGCTTGGAGCTGCCACCTCAAGCACAGTCAGTTCATCCCTGCAAAAACTCATTTTGTGGGATGAAAGTCATCCCTTGTGAAAGTCATCCCTTGTGAAAGTCATCCCTCATGAGAGTCCCACAAAGTTCTGAGTCCCCCCAGTGCTGGGACTGGGTTTCAATAAATTCTCTTTTGTAGGAATATGTTCTCCTGCATGGGAGAAAAGGAGCCTGGTGGGCAGAATATGGAGCAAATCCCATTGCGCAGGAGCAGCTCCGTGCTCACAACAGGGCAGCAATTCCATTTTCTCTTTACCTGAGCGTGGCTTTTCCAGCCAGGGCATCCCCCAGTCCTTATCAGCAGGGCCAGGATTGCTGCAGAGGGAGTGCAAAGGTTGCTTCAAACCCCAGTGCTTCGTGCCCATGAAAAATGAATGGGGAACACAACAAGTTGTGCAGCACAAAACAACCCCAGCAGTCAGAACTTCATGTCGGACAGGACAGGAAAATAAAGCCCTGAACCCTCACAGGAATTCGCTTTCTCTCCTTTTCAGAAGCTGGAGAAATACATTTAATATTGGCTTAAACTTGAGACGGATCCCCAAATTTCCACCCTCTTGCAACCAGGGCTGAAATCACCTTGCTGGTTTTTTTCCTGCCCTCCTTAGATTTAGTTTTCTTTCTCACAGTCTGACCCCATCCAGCAGGAGAACAAAACATTCCTGAGGGAGCAGAGCAGTGCCTGCTGGTGACACTGGTGTCTCTCAGAGCCCCAGCTCAGGAGCAGTGTGTGCTGGTGACACTGGTGTCCCTCAGAGCCCCCAGCCATGTTTCCCTGTCCCTCACTGCCCAGTGTTGTCCCTTCTCCGCCTCCCCCAGCTCTCCTACGTGGACTCGGACGGGAACCCCATCGGGGTGGTGCAGATGACCTTCCTGCGTCTCCTGAGCGCCTCTGCCCACCAGAACATCACCTACAACTGCTACCAGTCCGTGGCCTGGCACGATGCCACCACCAACAGCTACGACAAGGCCATCCGCTTCCTGGGCTCCAACGACGAGGAGATGTCCTACGACAACAACCCCTACATCCGAGCTGCCCTCGATGGCTGCGCGGTACGTGGGCGCTCCTGGCCCTGGGCACGCCTTGGGGACACCCTGGGGACACTCTGTCCCCTCTCCTGCTTGTCCAGCACCATCTTCCCCAGAGCAGATCACCCCCAAAGTTCCTGTGGTTGATGCAGTTGTCCTCGGCATGGGAGACGTCAACGTGCTCTTCCCTCAGTTGGAAATAAATGATTCCACGGGCATCTGTGATCCTGCTCAAAGTCAGGGCAAGCTGCAGCACCTCCAGGAGTCAAATTAATCTGATTAATCCAATTAGCCTGTCTAAAAATGCTGCTTGCTTTTAGAAGTCTCTCCCCGTGCCTTTGCTCTTACCCAATTCCTCACACGGCGAGAGGCGAGCAGTGGCACCCAGAGGTGCAGGAAATTTGCAGGGTTTGATAAGAATTCTCTTCTGCAGCTTCCAGGAAATCTTGGAGGCAAAGCAGGGAGGGTTTGGTTGGAATTTTTGTTGGTGCAGCCCCAGGAAGGCTCTGGGCTGTGCTGCTCACAGCCACCATTTCCAAAGGTGCCCCACGTCCTCCTTTTGCTTCTAACTCCCCTTGGATGCTTGATTTGGGTTTAAACTCTGAAAAATCTGCCCTCAGGAGATAAAAATTTGGCAAAGCAGGTGCTGCCTGCATTTATTTTGAGCCCCAGCTTGCTGGTGTAGAAGCATGCATAATTCCCACCCTCTGGAACTGCAGCACTCGGAGCCCACGGGACAGAAAGATTGAGATGTTTGACAGGAGAAGCTCCCCACGTAATTGGGGATTGAAATGCTTCACTTCTGGCACAAACAGATTTTTTACTGATGGAGCGATGAGGAAAATCAGATTAGAAGTTTTAACACATTCCTGGAGAGGGAAAGGGCATCCAGCATCCTTCTGGGAACACTCAGGAGAAGTTTGTCCTCGAGTTCTTCGTGTCTCCTGCTAATAAAACATCCCTGGGGGAAAGAGCCCTCTCCTCCCTTCTCCTTCTGGCTCTCAGGGATGCTGCAGGAGCACGGCTTGACCATTTTAAGGTGGATGAGCCTCCTGAAAACCTCTGCATTTTAGGCAGATAAATTGGATTAATCTGCTACCCTGGCAGACTGTGCTGCCCAAAGCACAGGCAGGATATTTGAGATTTATTTATTGATTTAAAGGAGTTTGGGGCTTACAATAGATCCTCTGCATTAAAGGTGATTTTGATCTGACTCTCAGCCCCATAAAAAGGCTGTTAGAAATTTACAGAACTTCACCAGGAGTTGAGAGATGCTTTTACTTCTTTTGTGGGAGTGAGTGCTACACCCCCTTCACGTGCTGGGCTTGGCTCTGCTGGGTTCATGGTTGGACTCGATGATCCTAAAGGTCTTTTCCATCCTAAATGATTCCAGGATTGAGCCCTACCCTGTGGAGATGAGGTTGGGCTGCCCCACACGGTGTTGCCACAGAGGTCCTGCTGTAGTGGGGAGGCTGCTGAAGCCAGAGGAGCTCCAGGGCTGATGTTCATCCCATTACTTGAATGTGTTTTTCCTGAACTTCCAGCCCTTTCCCAGTAGCTGTGCTGCAGCCTGTTCTCCTGAGACACACAAATCACAGGGAAAGGCAGAGCCCAAAGCTGCTCCATAAATTCTCTTGTTTGTGCAGCTTTGTTCGCCCTCGGGGGCACTTCTGCTCCTCTAATAATTATTTATATTTTGGAAAGAACCCCGTGGCCACCAGGCACGATAAAAAGACAGGAGCACCTTGTGAATTCCATCAGACTTTGAATGTGATCTTTTCACTAATACATTCCAATTAAATCGCTCCCATTTGCTCAACAAGCCAGGCGTGTCCTGGGGGAGGGAAAACAACCCTTCCACAGCCACAACAATTCTCCCAGGCTCCCTTTTCCAGCTTGGAAATGTGCTGGAGCACAGTTGGAGTGTCGTGATGTGCTTCTGCTCCAAGGTCTGGGCATCTCCCAGGGTTTTTTCAGTGGTTACCTGAGGGCTTGTGGGCTAAACGTGGCAATAAATTTGTGTTTGGGTGGTGGTGCCTCTGATTCGGGGCCAGAAATTCCGGGGAAACATCAACCCCATATTCCCAGCAGGGTGGTGGTTATTGAGTTGTGCTGATGTTGGCTTGGAGGCACCCTCAGAGCTCCTCTTTTCCCCCTCACTCCAGGCAAGGAAGGGCTACCAGAAAACCATCCTGGAAATCAACACGCCCAAAGTGGAGCAGGTCCCCATAGTCGACATCATGTTCAATGACTTCGGAGAAGCGGCACAGAAATTTGGATTCGAGGTGGGACCAGCTTGCTTCCTGGGCTAAAAAGAGCCACCTGAACCTAGTCTCCAAATGAGCAACCTCGTAACCTCATTGCGCCATTTAATGAAAAACAAAAAAAGAGAAAAAAGAAAAGGAAAAAGAGAAAAAAAAGAATTCCTCGTCACGTGCACGGTCTGAAACTGGACAGCGATGGGTTATTATTTTGGTTTCTTCTCCCCCCCCTCCCCCCACGCCCCACTATTTTGTTGTGCCCCTGGTTTTTGCCCAGATCCCTCCGTGCCCCCTCAGCCGTTCCCAGGGTGGATATGGAATCTCATGACCGACAGCCACACACGGAGACCCGGCCCTGTCCCCGCTGCCGCCGCTGCCACCGAGCTGAGCCCACCTCCAGCAAACTCCTCCTTCTTCCTCCTCCTCCTCCTCTTCTTCTTCTCCTCGCCAGGAAGCTTTTGTTTGTTCCTAAGGAAAAAAAAAAAAAATAATGGAAAAAACTTGAAATTCCTCACGTTCACCTCGACGTTGAAGTCCCGGCAGCCCTGGATCCGAAGCTCCTCGGAGGGGTTTCGTTGCCTTCCGTGAGGTTTGGATGAGCTCCAGCGAGGAGAGGCCGTGGCCAATTCCAGAATTTTCCGTGTCTCCTCCGCTGAGTTTGCCTCGTTGCGCGTTTTCCGAAGTGCTGGCTCAAGGTCACACTGGGCATCTCTTTGCCGTGTCTTAAAAGGTGCTTCTATGTTTGTGATGTTTGTGAGTAAATATTTGTGTTGTATTTTATTTGAGGTGTTGGAATGTTCCTGCCTTCAAACCACGCAAGTGACCTTGGCTTGTATTAAAGCCACCCCATCCCGGCCAAGCTTTCACCTGGGAATGGAGACAGCAGCTCCTGTCCCCGTTTCTGCCTCTTCCCAGCCCCAAACTGGGATCTGGAGGCCTTGGAACTACCCCTGGGATGAGGTGCAAACCAGCCCCCCTGAGCCACTGATGCCTTTTGGAATTATTCCTTTCAAAATGAGGGAATTAAAGCCACTTTTTAACCAATTTCCTACAAATCCCCTGATCTAAAAGCAGGATCTGCATTGAGTCTCTGCCTTTTCCCTCCACTTGCTTAACACGCGTACTTTAAATTAATTCTTCTTTTTTTCCCTTCGGCGTCCCTTTAAAATGATAATAATAATTAAACCTGAATGCATTCCCAGTGGCAGATTGCAGTGGCAGGGGAAATCCATTTGTCCTCTCTGAATATCAAGTGTTAAAAAAAAAAAAAACAAACCAAAAAAAATCAAAAAAAATATGAAGAAAAAAAAGGTGCTTTTTATAGTTATTTTTACATATCTCTGTGGTGCTATCTCTTTGATAACTTTGACACAACACTGGGGATACCCTGCCACTGGCCAATCTCCCACTTGGCTTTTTTAGGCACTTTCAGGCAGATTTTGGCTGCTGATAAATGCATGGCACCTTCTCGTCTCTTCTGTCCAAATCCTTCTCCTCTCCTTCCTTGGCCGGGCCCCTGTAGAAAAAAGCCTTCCATTTTTTTTTTTTCCCATTCTTATTTTTTGGTTTTCCCAAGGATATCCACGCCTTTTCCCGGTGGGAAGCAGAGCAGATTGTCCTCAGTGGCTGAACGTTTGTGGTGCTAATTTATGGAGATGTTGGGTGTCCCGAAGCCGTGGGGGTGCTGCCCGCCCAGCAATCCCGGGAATCTGCAATTTTCCAGCTCTTCCCGCTTTTTTTCATTCCTTCCACGGCTCACAGCGTGCTGACACCCTCTTCTTTTGCCGTTTGTTTTTTCCTCCTTGCCCCTTTTCCTTCTTTAGGTCTCTCAGCTGGAAAATAATCGTTGCAAGGTGGGGTTATTTTTAATTCTTATTCTTCTTCTTTGGCCCGGAGCGTTCGGCTCAAGGGGGATTTTTCACCCCAAAGGAAAAGACATCACATTTACTGTGAAAAAAGCCTATATATGATGTCTTTTCCCCCCTCCTGCCCAAACTGAGAGCAGCAGCACCCGAGGAAGGGAGGCAAAGCCGTGCTGGAGGGAGCGGCGATGCCAGCGGTGCTTTTTTTACGGCCTGGAGGAGCCGTGCCCATCCCTCTCCCTTCTTCCCTTGTGCTCTCTCCCCACTTAAGGGAATTAAAAAAAAAAACCAAAATACCCCAAAAGGTGCTACCCTCAAAACTGCAGACTCCGGCAGCAGAGCAGTGAAAAGGAATTTAGGATAATAAATAAGGAATTCAGCTTCTCCATCACCTCGGCAACAGCGGGAAGGTCGGGAAAGGTCGCACATCCCAGCAAAGCCATATCCTGATACTCGTCCTGTGTGTCTGCCCAGCTCATGGGATTCTGTCCTCACTTCATTCTCATCAAAGGAGTTTTCTTTTTCTTTTTTTTTTTTCTTTTTTTTTTTTTTGGGGGAAAACCCCTGATTTCTCTGCTTGAAGAAGGAAAAAAAAAAAAAAAAAGAAGAAAAAAGACAAAAAGAATAAAAAATTCCTCTGTTGAATTCCACGGTGTTGTAATTGTACTGAGCTCCAAACTGTTCCGACCCCCCACCCCCAGACCACTTAGCTACGGTGTATTGCAATAAAATTACTACTTGTATTTGCAGACCTTTCTTTTTGTGTAATTTTATTTCCCTCCTCCCCTTAATATATATTGACTTGAACAAATGTTGATAAGAAAAATAAAACCTATGGAAAAAAAAAAAAAAAAAGATACAAACCCAAACTTTTAGTACATAAGGCCCTTTTTAAAATATAGTGTCAAATGCCATATTGTACATTTCTTCAAAGTCCAATAAACATGTCATAAAATTTAAGTGTAATGCCCATAAGAGCTATTTTTAAAATATTTTAAACCTGTGTAATAAAGGAATAAATGTAATAGATTTTTTTTTTTCCAATAAATCAAGTTTACTGTTTCCACCTAAACCCCCGTGATGTGAATCTCTTCTTGGAGTTGATTGCAGCAGGATTTCCCCAGGACCCCTCTGCCCCGTGGAGCCTGAAAAGTTCATCAGAGGAGCAGTGGAAGTGCTTAAAGGTAAATAAATGCTGAAAAAAACACAATCCAAACCCATCACAGGGAGAAATTCCAGGCCTGGAATGTTTTCTTTGGTTTTTTTTTTTCCCTTAGTGAGAAATTCTGGTGCAAAAATCCAACCTGGTTTTGGTGGCTGGGATCTGGAGGAGGAGGTTGTGTGGCCACCAGCTCTGCACCTTCCCCACAGCAGCAGAAACGTCACCAGAGGAGTCTTTCCTCTTGCTGATCTTCTTCATCCCGAGACAAATTCAGGCAAAAAGGTTTTTCCAGCTCCTTGGTGAGTTCCTCAACCCCCAAATTCCCGTTCTCTGCTGTGTGGAGGGAAACACCGTGGGGGACACTTTGCTCATCCTCTCCTCCTCCTCTCCTGCAGCTTTCACTCCAAGAGATTCTGGATCCAGATCTGTGTCACTCTGGATCTCAGGGGCTTCTTCAGACAACCTCTGGTGGGTGCTGCACTTCCAGGAGATGTTGGACCTTCAGGAGGAGACATTTGGAGCACTGCAGGTGGGTCAGGTGCCACAAGCCCAGCTCTGCATGAGGCTCTGCAGTGACCAAGCCAAGCTCTGTGGCCCGAAAGTTTCTCCCCTTCGTTTCTTTGGCTGCAGAAGATCTTTGATGATCTGCAGAAGATCTTTGATGATCTTCATCCTTTGCTAAAAGATTAAAACGAGGTGTCCAGAGAAGGATCCAAAGTCACAGAATCCCAGGTTGGGTCGGGTTGGAAGGGACATTGAAGATCAGCCAGTTCCATGGGCAGGCACACCTTCCATAGCCCAGGGTGCTCCAAACCTCCTCCAACCTGGCCCTGCAATCCTTCAGTCTTTGTCATTAACTTCTAGGAGTAGTTCTGGGAAATCTTGGGCTATTACAGCCAAATCCTCATCCCAATGGACCCCAGAGGTACCACAGCTGCAGGGAGAAATGAGGGCAAAATAACTTTATTTCCTTAAAGCCGGCTGGGAATGCTTCTCTTGGATCTGGATCACGCTTCAAGGTGACCCCAGCCCCGCCTCAGCAGTTGTGATTCGCACTCAATCACTGCTGCTTGCAGCAAATGCCTCTGTGCTGAGAGCAGCTTTGATGTGCTATTAGGGAAAAACAAAGATCTGAGGAGGGATCTGACTGTTTCTGGCACTGCCAGACGCAGAAGTGTGGCAGATTTTTCACCTCTTCTCATCTAACAAAGTCCGTGATTGAGTGCTCCAGCTCCAAAGCTGTGACTCCGGCAGGTGAGATACGGAGGGGGAATTTTTAGCCGAGCCACAGAAAGAGCAGCAGATGATTGAGACAGAGTGTGAGCCCCCAAACCTGCTCAGTGATGGGGTGAGGATGGGGCTGCTCATCCCAAATTCCAGCAGCAGCTCCCTCCCCACCTCAGGGATCCTGCAAGGGCAGGACTGGGAGCCCAAAGCTCGGGATGCAGCGAGGAGAGGATGGAGAAGCACCAAGCTCAGCACCCAGGAGGGAGCAGAGCAGCACCCAGCCCAGGGATGGGAATTATCCAAGGACAGCTGATCCCAGTGGGGTTTCCACAGCTTTTAAGGCAGGGGAGGGGAGGCTGCAGGGCTTGGGGCCGCTGCTCTGCCTTGCCTTGCTCGTGGGGTTTTGCTCTAACAGGCAGAGGCTGCCCTGGGCTGGGATTTCTGCCCTGCTGGGTGTGGGGAAAGCAGTGGAGCCTGCAGAGTTTTCCCCACGCAGTTGTCTGAGCTGACCCAGGCACGAGGACGTGTCCATGTGCTTCCCACTGCTTCCAGAGGTAAGCCAGGAGCTGCTGGGGGATTTGCTGTCTGCCTGTGAGACGGGAATTGTTCTCTGGTTGGGTTTCCAGCCCTGCTCTGGAGGAAGAGGCCCAGCCCCTCGTGCTGCTCTGGGCCTGGTGACTCGCTGGTTTTTATCGTGGGCTCCCTTGGCTTGCTTCAGTTGGACTCGATCATCTTCAAGGGCTTTTTCCAGCTAAAGAATTCCGTGATCCAAGTGGTGGAGCAGTGGCTGTTCCTAAAAAAGCCCATCCTACGGGGTTTGTAAGAGTAGGGCAGAGAGCAGAGCCGAGAGGCTCCCACCAAACTTCGCTGCTTTGATCTGGGGCTGCACCAGCAGGGACCAGCACATCCCAATTCCTGCCGGGAGCTGGTGGGGAAGGGGACCAGGATCACAGCCCTGCCATGTCCCACTCCCTGTGCCCCTCAGGGTCACACTGGGATCACCCCTTTCGCTCTCATCACAGCTCTGCTCGGGACACTCCTGCTGCTGTCTCCTCTGCAGGAGATGTTCCTCCCATCTCCTTAAATCCCGTGTTTACAACAGACTGGTAAAAATAAAAACGGCCAAAAAAGGAGCGTTTCCACTGATTAAATTTAGAGAGCAGATCCTGGGCATCCCCTCCCTGTCTAGGTGAGCTTTGGCAAACAAGGAGAAAAGCTGTGAATGGGTGTTTTATACAAAGGACTGAGCATCCTCGGAGCCACCAAAGCTCTCCTGGAGATGCAGAAACAGCAGGACCAAGTGGGAGGCTGGAATGAGGAGGGGAGAGGATTGTGCATGAATTAGCATGGAGAAAATATGCAAATTGTTGGGTAGAGTGAGGCTCTCACGGCATTCAGAGGAGCTCGAGCTATTCTTGTCATTCAGCTGCTTTTTGTCCTGCATCTTCTCCCAGCCAGGGTGGCTTTGACTTGGGTTTATTTTTATTAATGTCTCAAGCAAAAGAGCAGAATTGATCTGACCCACAGCTCTGGGAAAAGGAAAAAAACCACAAAAAACCTCTCATGTGTTCTGTGAGAAAAACCAAGTGAGCTGGAGGTGCCTCTGGCAGCTCAGCACCACCTGTAAATTAATCTGCAGAGTGCCCAGAAAGGCTGACACAGTGCAGGCCAAACGTGTCCCCTCTCTTCACACCTTGCCCAGGAGCTGTGCCTCTGCAAATTCCCTGCTCTGGCTTTCCAGACAGACAATTCCCATGGATTTTTAATACATTTTTTAACAGGACTGCTCAGTGCTGCCAGTGCCAGTGCCAGTGCCAGTGTCACCTGGCACCGCGAGCCCGGTGTCCCTGTGCCGTGACCGGGTGGGAAGCTGAGGTTTATCATAATTATCCATAAATTATTGTATCCCTGCACAACCTGGATTTCTCTTCATTTTTATTTCCTTCCCACGTGCTTTTCCTTTAAGGCAAGAGCAGCCTTTGAGGCCAGGCTGGGCTGATGTTCCCAACATCTGTCAGTGGCTGTTTAGGCCGGGCTGCCCTCCTGCCACTGTGCAGCAGCCCAAAAACAGCCTTGGAAATAATTGACTCTTAACTCATCTTTCCGTCAGCAGTTCCAGCTCTGGGGAATCCAATCCCTTTTGGCATCAAGGGGATCTTCAGCATCTTCTCTGGAAGTGCTGGATTTGGGGCTCCTGCGCTCAAACCCGTTGTGATTTTGATCTGAGAGCAGGACGAGTTTCATGTGCTATGCTTCCATTAAGGGCACCTATTGCCACTTCATTTATTCCTTGCAACTTCTCTGCTTGCAGATTTTCCCCACCCTGGGGCATCGTGGCAGTGATTTCCTCCGGAGGCACAAATCCCGGTGCTTCCCACAGCCCCCGCCCGCTCCCACCTGGGCAGCGAGCAAACCTTCCCCAGCTCACGCTGCCGTTTAACAGCTTTCCTCCAACAACCCCAACAGCAAAAACAAAGCCCGAAAAGAAACCAAACAAGTGAAAAAGCAGCTGTTCCCCTCCTTCAGAGAGGAGCCAGAGCGCTTGTTCCTCCGGAGAGGCAGAACCAGGGGAGCTGTGAAGCGCTGAAATTACATCTTGTAAGGCGCGGGCTGTCACGCTCAGAGGCGCCCCTGCAAGCGCTGCTGCACAGCTGAGCAGCCCGAGCCAACGTGTCCTCCCCGGGACTCCGTGTTCTCCTCCTGCCTAATTATTAATATGTTAATTTGACAATGAGATGTTGTTCTTTGTGGAAAATTTCCCGCGCCGCGCTTGGATCGTTGCGTTTTTGGTTGGTTTTTTTTTTTCCCGGCTGCTTCTCAGCTCGTGGGTTTTTGGTTTTGTCTCTTTTCTCGGCTCGGGCAGAGCAGAGCGTGAGGAAATGAGCTCCTCACATCCCTGGGAGTGTCCAAGGCCCGATTGGAGCACCCTGGGATAGGCGAGGTGTCCCTTCCCGTGGCACTGGATGGGCTTTAAGGTCCCTCCAACCCAAACCACTCCGGGATTCTGTGATTCCCTGAGCATTCCAAGAGAGCACCCGAGTCAGGAGAGCATCCTGCTGGTGCAGATGGTTTGGGGATATGCCATGACCAGGCCCTCCTGAAGGTGGGTGCTGCCCCAAGGATGGGCAATGCTGTGGTTGTGCCATCGTTGTGCCCCAGAGGGAAAAAACCGCCCTGATTGTGCCTTTTTTAATTTAAATGGACCAGGAGCTGCTGGGGGTCTGCCCAGGGTGGTCTCACACATCCCAAGCGTGGTGAAGAGTCCGATCTCATCAGGATTGCAGCACAAATTCACATCCCGAGGTCTCCTGGGGGCTCCCAGGTGGAAAAGTGGGCTGGGAAATCACCTCCCTTCAGCCCCCATCTCCCCCAGAGCTGAAGGTTGGGCCCCACCTGCTCCTCACGGCCACCAGCACCATGCTGGATTTCAGGAGGGAGTGGCAGCCACTAAAAAAACCCCAAAACTGTCCCATTCTGGGATTTTCTCTTCGAGCAGGTTGATCAGAGACCCTGTTGAAACGGAACTCAAAAAGCTGCCAGACTCGAAGCATTAATTAAGACACACAACAGGGAGAGAGGGGGAGGAGGAAGGAGGGGAGCATCCATTCAGGAATTATCTGCTCCACGAGGCAGCGTTTGTGGATTCCACACACATCCATCATTTTTTTGGGAGGAGTGTGAAAGCAAGAAATTAAATCCAACCCCACAGGAAGTTTGTCCACCACCGTGGATTTAATTTCCAACCCTGCATCAGGCAAAGATTAACCTTGCTGAAGGGCGCCAGTGGAGCACGAAGGTACAAATTAATCCCTGCTCTGAGTTTCTTCAGGAGGAAACACTGAGCAGGATTCAATATTTATTGTATATAAATACCTTCTTTCCCACCTCCCCTGTTTCCTCTCCCGATTTGCATTTCAGGCTCCTTCCAGCAAAGCCAGTTTGCCCAGCAAGCCTGGGACAGTGCAAGGGTTTGTTTTTCCTCCCGGGTGAGGAGGAAGATTTGAGGAATAATTCATTTGCCACCTCGATTTTTCCCCCTCCCCTCCCCAGATTGATACCGCGGCATTTAAAGGGGAGAAAATCAAGTTGTGCTGATCTATGACCACACACTGTTTATTCTCACAGAATCTCATCTGCAATTTTCCTCAGCATCCTCAGAATTAAAATCCCTCTGCAATCTCCCCAGCTGGCTGAGAATGTGCCATTCCCCTCCCTTCCCTCCTCAGATGTCTCTTCCCTCTGATCGGGGCCCAGCGTTATCGATGATGTGATTCTGCTTTACATTCAGATGCTTGTGGGGTTTTTTGGACCATAAATAATGTCCCTGTGCAGCTCAGGCAGAATCATTCTGAGGGGGTTTTTTGGTTGGTTTTGTTGGTTTTTTTTTCCTTTTCTTATTCCTTTTCCTTCTCTCTTTCCTTTTCTATCTTTCTTTCTCCAGCCCTTGCAAGGGGTGATAAATTCATCGTTTCTTCCCCTGTAGCAACCACCAACGTGCAGTATGGAGCCTGTTCCTTCACACCTGGGATTTAGGCTCGGGGCTGACCCTGCAAGCAGCAGAAAAACCCCTTTTCCATGGATCCTGGCCTTCCTGGGAGGAACAAGCCAGCCTGGAACAGGAGATGGCTCAGCATTTAACCCTAGAGAGCAGCAGAAGGGCCCGGGGTCCCTCTGTTGTCCCCACTTGGGCCAGCTGTGTCCATGCTGGGGGCATTGGTGGAGCAGATCAAGATGAAAGCTGATTTTTTCAGGGATTAATGTGTTTTCCATGGATATTCCTCCTTGATGGGATGATGGGATTTGAGCTGGCATGGATGTGCCCCCTGGATCCTGCCCCAGCCCCCCTGGAGCAGAGAAGGTGTGACAGCAATGCTGGCTCCCTGCAAAACATTTCTTTTTAGGGGATGTTTTGTCTGATTAGAAATAGAAAATCATCTGAAAGCAGATGAACCATCCCACCAGGTCCCTGCACCTGGAAACCACCCTGGGTTGCCCTCTCCATGACCTGGATAATCTCTCCCTGCTCTCCAGGGCTGCTGGAGCAGGAGAAGGAACATCTCCAGGTCACCAGTTTCAGCTGCTGCCCTCGGTTTGCTGAGATAAAGCAGGCTCAGGGAGAGGAAATGGCCAGGGGAGGTTCAGCCTGGATATTAGGAAAGGTTTCTCCACGGGGAGATTGCTCAGTGCTGGAAAGAGCTGCCCAGGGAAGCGGTGGAAAGGGTTTAAAAGACACAGATGTGGCCCTTGGGGACACGGTTCAGTGGTGGCCCTGGCAGTGCTGGGTTAGAGGCTGGGTTTGGTGATTTTTCCAGCCTTAATGGTCCTGTGATTCCATGAGCCAGCCCTGGATTATCCCAAACCCATCCTGGGGCTGCAGGGAGGGGGTCCAGGGGCAGGGGCTGGTTTGTGTCAGCACCTTTGAACTCGGGGACAGATCCCAGGTGGCTCCAGCTGAGGGAGGGCGGTCAGGACCCCCGAAATCAGCCCTGGTGGAGTGAGATCATGCAGGAGACTCAATTCCTCCTCCTCTCCCTGCTCCAGAGCTTTCTTCCTGCTGCCCAGGGATGAGGAGAACCCGCAGGCTCCACCAGGATGGATTTCCCAGCAGTTTAGTGGATCCCTCCCGTTCATTTCCAGTACAAGCATCCCTCTGTGGCTCACGGGAAACCCACCTGGAATCATCTGTGCCGTTCCCCACTTGAAAAGTCCTTGCTGGGGCTGCTCCAGCGCCCTCCACGCGCCTGAATTCCTGCTTATTTTATAAAAGCCCGAGATTTCGCGTTGTTTTGTCTCTCATTTTGCAGAGTTAATCGGATTGGCAGGCACAGAAAGGAGCTTTCAGGGGAAGCAGCTGCTGAGCAGCACAAAGCCGGGTGTGTAATCCGAGCTTTACCCACAGCCTTATTAAGATCGAGATGTCTCATTACAGGCACATTTCCAGCTGGATTTCACATCAGCTTTTGTGATTTCTCCCTTTCTCCCCCCTCCCCTTCCCAGCATTTTTTTCCCCCCCTCAAATCATTCGCTGCTTTTCGCTGGGGGGAAAAGAGTTCGCTTTAACACGTGTTGCACCGAGCAACATCCTCAATTTAAATGGAAATTCTATCAATAACAAATGTTCTCTCTCTCTCTCCTCACCAGGGGAAGGGCTTGGAAATATCATTCAGAGAGAAAAATAAACGCCACCAGAGCTCAGAGCCAGCACGAGAACGGCCCCTGTCCTCTGGCAGGGCCCGATTGCAGATAATAAAAGTGCCCATTTGCTGCAGCTGAGGTGGTGTAAATGAGCTGGAGGAAAGAGGAGCTCAGGAATCGAGGCTGAAAAATCAAATGAAGGCGAGGGCAAGCGGGAATCTCGTTATGGAATGGCTGGGATGGTTTATTGCAGCAGGGGCAGGGAAAAGGAGGCAGGAAGGAATTTGGAATGATCCAATCGAGGGCATGAGGAGTTTGAGGTGGATAAAGGGACCAAAGGCATGGCTGGGTCCCAACCTGTCGCCCTCTCCAAGTCCTGATCTCTTTTCCCATAATTAATTTATTCTATTCCAAGCCTGGTTTGTTGGGGCAGAGATTTTTCTGTGTCGGGTAATGCTGGGAATGCCCTCTAACACACCCCTAGGAAAAATCCTAAACATAACTAACACAGGAAAACTAAATGGGGCTGAAATACATTTGTCCCTTTTCTCCAGAGGGAAAACCTATGAAAAAATATTCCATTTTTCTGTCATCACCCAAAATCCCAGAAATCTTCAGGAATTGCTCTTTTCTGGCTGAGAAACTTTTCCAAACGAGAAACTTTGCCAGATGTCCATATTGTTAAAAAGCCATTTGCTCCTCAAAGAGATGCTTTGCGGGACGTTTTTTGGCTGGCTGTAAAAATAAATCACTGAGTGTTGCTGCCTTTGACTGGTGAGATTTATAGGGGCTGGGCAGGTGATTTATAGGGGATTGGAGGAAGATGCTTTTTGACTGCAATCCATGAAGCAAGTCCTGGACTCCTCCCTGGCTGGAGCTGCAGCCATGGCACGGGGTGAGGATCAGATCCGTGGATTTCCTTCCAGGATGCAGAGTTCCATTCGGATCAGGCTCTTTTGGGGGGTGTTGGGGTGCAGGGAGAGGCAGCCAGGCACCCCCAATCCCACATTTCCCGCTGCGATGGGGCTCTCCCGCTGCTCCCCTTTGCTTTCCAGAGCCAGAATTCCAGGAGCAGAGGTAAATCCCATCCCAGCTGTGGATTAATCCATCAGGATTGCTCAGGATGACTGAGCTTGGGAGGGACAAACATCTTTTCCTGTTTATATTGGGTTTATTTGTTAATTTAAGCTCTGCTGTCCCAGTGCTCCCGGCGGCCACATCTCACGTGCTCCTGCTGCAGGGCAGGTTTCTCCTCCGAGGGGATGCTCAGAGGCTCCAGCTCCTCCAGAAATGGGCAAAAAAAATTAAAAACTCCCAGTACCTGCCCAGATTTGGGGTGTAGCTGCTTTTCTAAACCCGCCACGCTTCACTTTTCTGGGCGATGGATGCGCTGCCCATATGGTTAAATACCAGGGAAATGCAGCCTCGCAGATATCTGCTCACCCAGGAGGAATCATTTTGCTTGACAGGCAGTCAAGGGAAAATCAGTATTTTTTCCTTGTCACCAGCAGCTCGGAGAGACTTTGGAGAAGTTTCCCTGTGTGGGCCCTCCCCATTCGCTGCTGCTGCTGCTGGGGTCAGGGCAGTTTTCTCTTTGCAAAACCCATCACCTTCCTCCAAAATAACCCAAGCGGGGCCTTTCCCCTCCCCGTGCCGTAAATCACAGCAGGAAAAATGAAATGTAGGGGCTCTCCAAGCCCCAGCAAGGCAGGGATGATGCAGATTCATCAATCTTGTGGTGTGGCTGGAGATTCAGCTTTGCCCTTTATGAGCAGTGCTGCGTTTTCGGGAGAGATTTCCGAGCCCGTGGCGGTGAGAGGAGAGAGGAGAAATGAAACATAATCCCCCTCAGTGTCTGCCTGGCCTGGGTTTCTTCAGGAAAAGCTGGAAGAGCCACCTGTGTGAAATAAAAGGCTTCAAGGAGCAGAGGAATCCATTTTATCCGGGGTGATTTTTCTCAGAGGCCGAGGGCTGGATTTTCTCTGCCCCAGTGCCCGTCCTCAGCTCGTGGCTGGAGCCTTCAGCGTGAAATGCTGAGGGAGGAAACTGCGTTTCCATCGCTGGAGTTTGGAGAGAGGGAAGGAGCAGCACTTCCCAAGGAGCACGAGAGCTGTGGAAGCTCTTCAACACCTTCAGTTCCCGTGTAGCATCTGCTGGTATTTTATTTTTGGCACCTGTAAAGCAGCTATTATCCCGGCTGCGTTTTTACCCTGCCGTGTTTGCAGGTGGAAAAAATAAAATCTTCACCAAATAGTGAAGAAATGCTGGCAATAAAAGAATGAAAAATGCAGATTCTTCTGGAGCTGCAAAGGGATGGATCGTCCCACGGACAGGAGCACGGGGGTTTGGGGGCATTTCAGCCACCCAAAGGGTTTTCCAGAGGAATATATTCCAAGATTAATGACTGGATCAACTGGGCAGCCCTTTCCTTTGATCCAAAGGAGTGCTGTGATTTTTCCGGGGTGGAGGAACAAGGAAAGGTTAACGTGTTATTAAAAACTCCATTAGTATGTTAATGAGGGAGAAACTTCTGCTGAAGCTCATTTCCAAGCCATCACCTCCTGCCCTGTGTGCACCTACCCCAGCTCGGGGCTAAGTGGCTTTTTATAGGATCAGGGAACGGCTTGGAAAGGACCTTAAAGCTCATCCATGGGTCATGGGACACCTTCCACTACCCCAGGGTGCTCCAACGTGGCTTTGGACACTTCCAGGGATGGGGCAGCCACAATTTCTGTGCTCTCCTCAAGTTTTCTGGAAGAATTTGCTCTGGTTGCAGCTCCCAGGGATGGATCCAGAGCGCTTCCGACCACATGGAGAAGTTTCCTTCCAAGGATCACACGAGGATTACACTCAGCTTTCCCGAGCTGGCAGCCAGGGAAGGGGCTGAGGGGCAGCTCCTGCCCAGTTTTCCCGAGTTTCCCTGGCACAGCCGGGCAGGTCCCACCCCATGGAGTTATTTTCCCTCGCTCACCGGCTGCCGTGCGGAGCCCCCACGCCGGCGCTCACACTGTCCCTGCTCCTGAGCTCCCACACCAGCAGCACTCACTCTCCTCCAGGAAAACCAAGGGGAATGTTCCTTTGGAGAGGGAGCAGCGGAATGGGGCTGGTGTTTTAGAGCTGAACCGTGGCACGGAGTTCTCACCCTCTTTCGCTCGGAGGAGTTCTCTCATTACCGAGCTCGGCTGCTGCTGACTCATTTATTCCGTGGCTTTTAGGCTGGCTAAATATATTCCAGCACTGAGGAATAGTGCTCTGGGCTTCAGGAACGAGAGGGGAAAGGGAAAAGAAGCCAGAGGAGAGAGCACTGCAGCGCTCAGCTTCACGCCCAGCCCCAGGTTTGCTGGAACTGGTTGCAAATGAAATGATCATCGCGGAGAGATCGATGTTCTAAAGGCTTCTCACAGGCTGGAATTCGTCGTGGCTCCAGCTCCAGGGAAGGGTGTATTTCCAGGGAATGGGGGTCCTGGCCATCAGCACAGAGGGGAAAAGAAATTTGAGGCTTTTTGCCGTCTTTTCTTTCCACATCCCTCCTGTCTCCTCCCCATCACAGCCCTGTCTGTGTCAGCCTTCAAAGAGCCCCAGAATGGTTTGGGTTGGGGACCTTAAAGCTCATCCCATTCCATGAGTAGGGACCCCTCCCACTGTCCCAGGCTGCTCCAAGCCCTGTCCAACCTGGCCTTGGGCACTGCCAGGGATGGAGCAGCCACAGCTCCTCTGGGCACCCTGTGCCAGGGCCTGCCCACCCTCCCAGGGAACGATTCCTTCCCAATGTCCAGTGTAAATCTCCCATCTTCCAGTTTGGAGCCGCTCCCCCTTGTCCTATCATTCCATGCCAAAAGTCCCCTCTCCACCTTTCTCGTCGCCTGTTCTCCCTCCCTGTTCATCTCCATCCACTCCCCTTTGCTTTCCAACCCTTCCCTGGGAGCATGTTCCAGCTCCCGTGCCTTGCACACTGAATTATTCTCTCCCTGCGCTATCATTTACCAGGGTGACCCTCCCAGATGTGGCCTCCTGGACAGAAAGGCTGCAGAGATTTTGTGGGATTGATTAAAAAAGGGAATCCTTTTTGGCATCAGGTGCTGGGGGCTGTTTGCTGTCTCCTCAGACAGGTGGGACCAAAAGCTTTCAGGAGCTGCTGAACTGAGGGGCTTAGGGTTAAGGGCACACCTGAAACTGGCTGGTTTCCCTTTAAATAAATGAAGAGAGGAAAACTGAGTTTTAAAAGGGATTTAGGCACCTGGAGCATTCCCTCTCTGGTATCATCCACCAGCTCCCCATCTCAGACCTGGGGTCAGAATCTGCATGCACAGAGGATTCGCCCTGGGAAGCTGAAACAGCCCAAATAAAGGCTTGGCTTTGATGGTTTTCACACCATGAAATCCACCCCAAAGCCACGATCAGGACTCTGCAGCTTCACACCCACCCCTGTGCCCGTGGCCCTGGCGTGTCCTTGCCGGCAATGGGATTTTAAGAAGGTAAATAAAAGGTAAATAAAAGGTAAATAAAAGGTAAATAAAAGGTCAGAGTCGCTGACCCGAGAGTTCGCTGCTCGGGGAGTTCTGCAGATGCCGGGTGGGTGTTCATAAATCAGCCAGGGGCACACATTTCTCTCCGTGGCTCTGTAAATCTCTGTGTGCAGAGCCTTTATTGGGGACAGTAAATCTCAAAGCTCTCACCTCGTTTTTTTTTTCACTTTTTTCCTCTTTAATTATTAACGGCCTCACCGAGAAGGAAAACGACTCCAAGCCTTTGTAAAGTCCATGGGTTTGGGGCTTTTTCCGGAGGGTTTGGAGAGTGGGAGGTCGCTGGGGGAGGTGGCTCAGCCCTCCCGTGTGTGGGTGAAATTTTTCCTCTTTGAAGCTGAACTTTTGATTTCCAAAAATAGCCTGGCTCCATTTTCAAATCGAGAAGGCTCCACCACAAACATGGGGGAAGCGAATGCTGTTATTCATCTTCTGCCTCAAAAATTTCATCTTTAATTCCTAGTCAGGAATGAAAGAAATCAAGGATCGATTAGGGAGGAGAGCCTAAAATTTTGCTGTTGGGAAATTCACACCGTGTGCTGCGTAAAACAAAAGAAACTCGGGGGTTTTTTCTTCTTTCATGGGGCCTCTTTCCAAATTGGAATGAATGAGATGATGATAAGGAGATAAGAGGAGGATGTTGAAAGAACAGGGGAAATTGTTTTAGGAATGGATCTCGGGGGGGAAGGCAGTTAGAGAAATTAAGCCAATTAGGCTGGATATGGGTTGTTTTTCCCTCTCCTGAAGAAGCTCTCCGAGGTGGATAATGAAGGCCAGGACAGATGTAAGGATTTGCATCCCTGGCTGTGGAGCCCGGAGCTCTAATTAGTGCCAGGGTCTTTCTGCAGGGCCACGCTGACAGCCAAGGGTGTGCTGACCTTTCTTTCCCTTTTCTTTCCCTTTTCCTTCCCTCTCCCTCGGCTTCATCCCAGCCCTGCTCACCCCAGGGGCTCTGACATTCCAGCTCCCTGCTCCCGGCTGTGGGAAAGGCAGAATGAGAGCCACAAACCCCAAACACATCGTGCAGGAGTGAGGAGAGGCGATCCCAGCCGGGCATTCCTTCCTGGGCATCCTTGGAGCGAGGCACAGGGAGCTGGGGGTGGGCAGAGGGACAGGGGGACAGAGATTTGGGGTCTGCTGGGGTGGGAATCTTCCTCCTGTTTTATGGGACAAGGGGACAGAGGTTTTGGGGTCTGCTGGGGTGGGAATCCTCCTCATGTTTTATGGGACAAGGGGACAGAGGTTTTGGGGTCTGCTGGAGTGGGAATCCTCCTCATGTTTTATGGGACAAGGGGACAGAGGTTTGGGGTCTGCTGGGGTGGGAATCTTCCTCATGTTTTATGAGACAAGGGGACAAAGGGACAGAGGTTTTGGGGTCTGCTGGGGTGGGAATCTTCCTCATATTTTATGAGACAAGGGGACAAAGGGACAGAGGTTTGGGGTCTGCTGGAGTGGGAATCTCCCTCATGTTTAATGGGATAAAGGGACAGAGGTTTTGGGGTCTGCTGGGGTGGGAATTTCCCTCCTGCTTGCTCAGCTTGGCACAAAAAGCCCTGGGACATCCCAATGTGCTGCAGAAAGCGTCCCCCTGCTCCCCTGCCATCCCCTGTGCTCTGCCCACAGGCAAACATTGATTTCTCCATTCCCTCTCCTACCTTTTTACCACTTCCCTGTTATCTCCAGCTCCTTTCAAGGAAAGTGCCGTGAGACTTCTTCTGAAGAAGCAGCAAAGGCACCTTTAAAGTGCTGTTGATTTCAACACCTCGTCTTGCACTGCTCCAGCACATTCCCCAAGAGCTCTTTGAAATACCAACACTCCTCATGGAAAGTTAAATTTGCTGGATGTGCCACGTCCCTGGCTGGTGGCTGAGCTGTGTCTGCCATGGCAGCATCTTCCCTGGCACTGTCTGTGGGGAAAAACCTGAGCCCCCAGGAGAGAACAGAGATTTTTCTCTCCCCAGGGCGCTGCTGGAGCTCTGTGGGGATGGAAGTGAGACTGGAGTTTAGTCTCAGTACAGCAGGGGAGCTCGAAATGCCTTTGTGAAGGTTGATCTTTGAAGGGTTGGCTGAGAGCAGAGTGAGATCCAGGCAAGCTCCTGGTGTCTGATAAAACGCTGAGGAGAAACTCAGTCCTGCACTTGCTCCCCTTGGCACAAGGAAACTCCCAGCCAAGTTTCATAAAAGGGGGAAAAACCTGGTTTTAAGTGATTCATTTAACAGCTGAGGGTCTGCTCGGGATTTGCTTTGATTTAGGAACGGAGCTGGTTTTCCAGAGGGAAATTAACTCAGTGCAGCTGGCCCAGCTCATTGTCACCCTCATCACCACCTCCAGCTCCATTCCCAGCATCCAGGGGCACAGGAGGAGCTGCAGCCAGCGCTCCTCTTCCTCCCAAACTTCCTGAGGGGAGAAAGCTTTCCCATCTCCAGCAGAAATTCTCTCCGAGAGTCGCAGATAGATTTGTGTGTGCTCAGAATAAGCGTGGCTGCCCAGCACACCGTTAATCTCCGGGGTTTATCGATGCACAACGATTATCTGCAGGTCTTGGAGACGGGAGTATCTGTCTCATCCCCTTTGTAACCACGTCTGGATCCGCACGGGGCCGGAGTAAATCAGCCGGGCTCGCTCTGCTCTTACACCAGGGTAAAACCCACAGCAACGAGAGCAGAATCGAGTCCAAAGCTGGCAGTAAATGAACTGCAGCAGCAAAAGCGAGTTTAATGGATGTGTACCGCAGCTTAATGGATATGTACAGCTCTTGTTTTATTGCTGGGCTGCAGGAGAGTAGCAACCCTTTAATTGACTTTGATAGAAGAGGGTCCCCTTAGCGCTGCGGTCGAGGGCAAAACTGATCATTAATGTAATTAAGGCGTTTACTTCCAGCATGTGTTTGTTCCTTCTTACTGGAACTCCTGCCTGGCAAAGTCCTGCCTGCGGGATGACCTTGGAGTCGGGCTGCTCCTCACTTTGTTGTGGGAAAGAGGGGGATATTCCACCGCTGCTGCACACGGTGGGTGCTGCATGCTGCAGCCACGGGGGTGTTGGATGCTGCAGCCACGGGGGTGCTGGGTGCTGCAGCCATGGGGGTGTTGGGTGCTGCAGCCATGGGGGTGCTGGATGCTGCAGCCACAGTGGGTGTTGGATGCTGCAGCCATGGGGGTGTTGGGTGCTGCAGCCATGGGGGTGCTGGATGCTGCAGCCA
>VZRR01002591.1:51392-63694 GCA_013398015.1 Oreocharis arfaki
GGGGGTGTTGGGTGCTGCAGCCATGGGGGTGTTGGGTGCTGCAGCCACGGGGGTGTTGTGCTTTTATCCCCACCATGGGGTGGTTTGGGGGCTCAGGGACTGCTGTCGCTGCCCTGGGTGCCACACAAGCCCCTGGCACGCACCAGATGAAAAGAGCATCCCTCACCTGCCCAGGCCCTGAGCTGAACTGGGAGCTGCTTTCTGTCCCAAACCTGTCCCCTCTCTCTGCTTCCCTTCCCTGTGTCCTTGCTGGGGGCTGCAGGGATGGGGTGGGCAGGGGCTGCCAAGGAAGGAAAGTCAGGGCTCCTTCTCCTCCTGCAGAAAATCCAGAGCTCCTTCTCCTCCTGGAAGGAAATCCAGGGCTCCTTCTCCTCCTGGAAGGAAATCCAGGGTTCCTTCTCCTCCTGGAAGGAAATCCAGGGCTCCTTCTCCTCCTGGAAAGAAATCCAGGGCTCCTTCTTCTCCTGGAAAGAAATCCAGGGTTCCTTCTCCTCCTGGAAGGAAATCCAGGGCTCCTTCTTCTCCTGGAAAGAAATCCAGGGCTCCTCCTCCTGCAGAGCCCTGGGGCTGGGGAGGTTGGATCTGCCTCACTCAGCACCCTGGGCAAGTGGGGCCAAGGAGCATCCCACCTCCTCATTCCAGGCTGGGAATTCCTGCCTGGGGGGAGATCCATCGAGCTCTGGAGTCAGGGGCTGCTGTCCCCAGCCTTTGCCAGGATTCATCCTTGGAAAAGCCACCTGAGATCCAACACCTGCTCCCAGGACAGGAGGTGACACAGCACAGCTCGGCCGACCAGGGAGAGGTGGCTCCTGTCCCTCCCAGATATTTCATGGCACTTTTCCCAGGAGCAGATGACACCACTCTGGTGGCAACTCCCTCTCCCAGATGGCTCCTGTCACTTAGAATGGGCACCTCGGAGCAGAGAAACCCTTCTGCCACGGCCTGAATTTCCCTTCCCTTCCTTCGTCTTCCTCTCCCAACAAACACTGAAATAAAAACGAGTGCATAAACGCAGGGCAATTATCACTCAATTAATTCCTCTCCCGTCACCATAACACTCTGTTTGACCTTATTCACAGTTACTTGATCTTCAGCTCTTTAATATTCCAGCTGACCTTTCGGGCTGCAGAGATGCTGCCGGTTCTCCCCGGCATTCCCGAGCCAACCTGTGCATCCAGTGGCCCCAGCCTCATTTATCATTCCATTTCAGGTGTCAGCAGAGCCATTATTCAAATGGCTGGCCGCACATGTAATCAATCTTTAATGAAACAATAATTGCACCTTCCCCTCCGCCAGATCCCTGCCTTTCTTAGGGGTATCTTGTATATTAATTATTGAAAACAAGGGTGTTTTACCAGCAATAAGTTGTGTTTCATCAATCAAGGGAGTTTTAACTGGGAAATTTATGACCTTTGGTTTCACAGAGGAGCAGGAAAACAGCAGCTCCTGTTGCTCTTGGTCTCACCTTGTGATTCCTGTAGGTTTTTTTGCACGTTGCCAGAGGCAGAAGTCTGGGATCAAGGGGCTGCTGGCAATAAAGAGGTGACAAATGTACACGGGGAGTGTCCCTGTGCAAAATGCCCCCGCTCTGGAAGAGGTGACGCTGTGACAAAATAAAGGAAAAGCCCCGGAAAATCCATTTGTAAAGAGTTCAAGTTTGCATTATTGCCCAAATTTGAGAGGGTTAATTCAGAGACACCCGGCAGCAAACCAGGCTTTCTTCAGGAGAGGCTCCTCATTGCTTTTGCCCCATAAAAACCCAGCAGCTGCTGGCTTGGTGTCCCTTTGCAAGCTGAGAAGGCTCAGGGACTCAGGTGCAGGTCAGCCAAGAGGTTTGGTGCTGGCAGCGTTTGGAAAAGGGAGAAAAAAATAAATAAAATAAACGGTTGAACGAGGTTTTTTTAAAAAATTAATTAGAATAATAGGGTCGGGATTTTTTTCAATGAACACGAACAATTTCTATGGATTTATGGACCCCCAAAGTACTCGGTGTCTTAAGAAGATTCACGAGAAAAACTGAAGTGGCTCCAACACTGCTTGGTTTGGGGGTAAGTGATGGTTTTGGGCTCAGTGATGGAGCAGCATTTTCACCAGTGGAAGCAGGCAGTGAGGCAGGAGCTGCTCTTGGTCCTGATGGAGCCCAGAAATAGCAGCAGAGCCCTGCTCCTCCAATCGCAACAGAGGAGTTAACGCTGAGAAAGTTGCTCTTCCGAGCCTCTGTTTTCTCAGCACTGCATTATTTTATTTGTGTGGCTTTTTCCTCACCTTGTTTGCAACCTTCGCCAGCGATTTTAGTGGGGGATTTGTTGTCTGGGTGTTCTGTTTTTTTTTTTTTTTAAATTTTCTTTCTTCCTGCAATTCCCATCAGCCTCGTGGGAGGAGGGCACGACAGCAGCCCGGGACCCCGAGCTGTTTGCTGTGCCATCCCAGCGGGGCGAGGAGAGGAAAATGAACCCTTCCATTTGTGCAGCGACTCTAACGACGGTGGGGAAAGGTAAATATGTGAACAAAGAGCCTCTGTTTGCCTCGGCTGTGACGAGGCAGCGTCTGGGGGAGCAATTGCTCCTGCTGTCGAGTTTCCCTCCCGTCGTTATTGACTTTCTGTGCCGCGCTGAGGCGGCTCTCGCTTCCCACCCCCGAATGCGATGGATCGAGTGATGGATAAAGCAGCCTCCCCTGGAGCAGGGAAAGCTTCGTGCCTGGGCTGTGCGTGTGGTTTGGGGGTTGGGTTTTGGGTTTTTTTTTTTTCCCCCCACGTTGTTTTCATGCAATTCCTGCTCTCGGCTGCCCTGGCTCGAGGTTTCTCTTGGTGCTCAGTCTCCAGGATAAAGCAGGAATTGAGGAGCAGCCGCAGCAGGGAGGCGCAGGGAGGATGGTGTGAGCAGCGCAGCCACACATTGTTCCCTCTGGAATTCCCATTTCCCTTCTCCTCGAACCCCCAGTTTGGAGCAAGGAGCTCCTCTCCCCCTTTGCATCCGGTCAGGGTGAATGAACTGAGGATTTTTCCTTGTTCTTCCTGAATTTCGAGAGGAGGGGACATCGCTCGGGCATCCCATGGAGAGATCCCAGCTCCATTCCAAGGTGTTTTCAGCGCTGCCTCAGTTGTGGGGAATTTCCTCGGAGCAAAGCTCCAGGTGGGAAGGGGGGAAAAAAAAATTTAAACCATTCTGCCTGCACAGGATTAGTTAGTGCGAGGTTAAATCCCATTAATTTAAAAGCCTGGATTGCAGGGTGATAAATGGCCCGGCTTCTGTATTGTTTGATAATGAATTGTTCGAATCCTGCTGTATTAAGGGGTGGAAAAACCAGCAGGATACAAGAGGAATGCCCTTTTCCTTCTGTGCATGCCGAACTCCATTTGTGGGGAAAGGATTTATGGTTTTCATCATAATTTAATTCTAAAACATATCACTTAATTAAAGGGATTTATTAAAATCCTCCGGCAGTGCCTTTTTACGATTAGCCCAGGACTCAGACCCTGAATGTCAGAGAGAAAATTCATCAATTGATTTGTTGAACTGCACAGGTCTCACCCCCCTCCCTGCTCCGGCTGAGTCAGGGTGGAAGAAAGAAATCCATAGTCAAAAGCCTAAAAATCTCCAGGATGGATTGGTTTGCTGATTCCATCCGTTTTTCCCTCCCCCTCTCCCTGGGCCCGGCTTCTCGAGGCTCTGTTAATGAGCCGATTAATATTGATGCTGGAGCTGGGAGCTGTCAGTCTGGCTGCCAGAGCACCTCAGGAGCTCTGCCCTGCCAGCAGCCCCAGGGAAGAGGCTGCTCAGTCTCCAGGGAATCATCCTGGATGGATGGGATGCAAGTGGTCCCTGCCCTCCCTTCAGTGGGACCTTGGGCTCTGGATCAATAAACCCGAATTATCCTGCAAAACTTTCAGACATTGATTGCACCCCAAAATCAGGGAGCTTCTGGGATTTTATGGGAGAAAGGCTCTGCTTCCTGCTGGTGCAGCTGAAGGAAAAGGCTTGGAAATTCTTCTGCCCTGAATTGCCTAAAGGCCCAAAATATTGAGGGCAAAGGAGAACACCCCAAACCGGGTTGTGAATGAGCATCCAGCCTCTCCACCCTTTCTCCAGCTTCCAGACTGGTGAGGGAAAGAGGAGGATTGTTCAGGTTGTGATGGGGAATCGGGAGCAGGAGCACATCCAGCTGCAGGAGCCAGCTCCCCTGGCACTGCCCCGGCCACGGCCATTTGTCTCCCGAAGAGTTATTCCCCTCCTGCTGGGATTTCTGATGAAATGTATTGAGAACCTCTCCTCTCTAAGCCCATAAATCCTCCCCTAACCCAAAAGGAGCGCCTGGGAACCTTATTAAAAAACTTATGAATGAGTTCCAAGCACCTCTGCTGCCACCGGGCCTGGAGCTTTTCAAGCCTTGCCCTGTGGATTGGGGAATTTCAGCTCTGCTCCCCGAGCCCACGGCTGGGGCTGAATACAAATCAGCTCTGAAGGGCTCCAGCTCTGCTGTCAGCCTTAAATTCAGTAAATCTGAGGCTGGAACTGTCTGTGAGCCTTGTTTAGTAGAGCTAGAAGGAGCTGGGAGAGAAAGGAAAAGAAGGAAAAGCTCTCAGAGAATGGGGTTTTTTTAGGACTCTCACTGTGCTTGTGGTGATGTGGACCCAAAATGATGAAATTCTGCTTTGGGAGGCACCTTTGCAGCCTCCTTGGGCTGGATTTTATAGGAATAATCCCAAAAGCAGCGGCTGATCCCTTTGGTTTTTGGCAGGGAGCAGCTACTCCAGTCAGCCCCACGTGGGTGTTAAAGGCCTGGGGGGTTGGGTGGAATATATTAAGGCTCTGAAAGTGTTTGGAAAGATATTTTTGATCACTTCAATGAGGTTTTTGGCCCTAAATGTTGCCTCCAAGCAGGAGAGGGTCACCAACACCACCTTTCCTCTGCACCCTGCCCAGCCCGATGATGCACATCAGGCCCTGGCTGCTCTGTGGTGCTCAGGGCCTCACGAACCCAATTCCTGGTTAAACCCACCCAAAAAGGAGGGTTCATCTTCTGAGGTGCAAAGTTGAGGATAAAAAAAGCCCCTTTCCCTCATGTTTCTCCTCACAACCTCTGGTTTTGGCCCAACCTCTGGTTTTTTCCTGGGGTGACTGAATTTCCCTGATTTTCAGCTCCCATGAAAATCCCACCCAACTGAGCAGGCTGAGGAGGACACTCACATCTCCCACAGCTTTGGGAGCTCAAGCAAACTGCTTATTATGGAATTTTTCTCCAAAAATGCTCCCTCAGAGGTGTTTTTTCCAAAGCCTTCCACTCTCCCACCTTCCCTGTGGACCAGGGGGTGAAGGCTGCCAGTTCAGCACTTCATTTGCATTACAAAATGGGAGTAAAATATTGTCCTCAGGCTTGTGAAGCCCTGTCAGAAGTCTGAATTGAAATACAGTGCCCCAAGTCCTTCTGGGTTTTTTTTTTTAGTATTTAATTAAGGTCTTTCATTCATCATTTATTCCTGCATCCCTCCCCATCTTTGGTAATTTATGAAGAAAGAGGGAAATCAGGTTTCTGACAAAGATGCTGATAAGTGTTTTCTGTAGGCAACACTTCTTCTGGCATCTCTATCTCTGTTGAAGATTTCCTTAACCCTTTTTCTTTTTAAATGACACAGGCACTTCTTATTTGCTTTTTACTGCAGGCAGTCCTGCCAAATTTATTAGAAATAAAGGATGCTCTTTACCCCTTCGTGCCAAAATCTCCCTGCTGCTCCTGACGTTGCTGCCCCGTTCTTTTGGGGGTAGAGAACTAGATTTTGTTAATTTTTTGGACAAAAAAAAAAGTGAAAACCAGTGAGGAAGAGACAACTGTGGAGTCTCTGTGCTGGATCTGGAGTCCTTCAAGCCTGGGTGTGACAGTGCTGGTGTGCACCGAGCTTTGGGTTCTGTAAGGATTCTCTCTGAAAAAGGGATTTATATTTGTGCTCCCATCTCTCTCCCCGTGACCAAAACACCCCCTGCGTGCAGATAATTAAAAAGGCACCCCCAGGAAGGGTGGAAGCAGGGAAGGAAGCAGCTCAGGTGCAGCCAGGCGTGCCCACTCCTCTATTTTACCCCTTCAACTTCCACAGACTCCGAGAGAATCATCTTTAGATGGCGATGAATCGCTTCCCCTCCCCTTTGTTTGTCTTCCTTGGAGAGAAGCGGAGATTTCTGCTGGCTGTGAAAGCGAGGGGGAGGCGGTTTCAGCCCTGCCGAGGTGTGAGGAGTGAAGCTGCTGCTGTCTGGATGCTCTGAGCCGTTCCCGAGGGTGGCACATCCCTGCCGGAGCAGCTCCAGCCCCGGGGACAGGCTCAGCTTTGTCAAACCCTTCATCCCCACACACCTCGATCCCCTTTGCTTGACAAAACCTCACCCCCATCGCTCCCCATCCTCTCTCCTGTTTGTCTCTTCCCCAGAGTGAGGCCTGGTGCTCGCTGGGGAAAATTCAGGGATATCCATCACTGTCAGCAGGGAGGCATTGGGGGTTTCATAACAACTCCCTACACGTGTTCTTGGGCACGGTCCTGCTTTCCCACAGGCTTGGATCTGGATCCAGGATCTGCCCTGGTCTCCCTGGAGCTGCAGCACAGCCGTGGTGTCTCAGAGCTGCCTTCCCAGAGCTCTCATCCCTTCTAACAATCCATTATTTAAGGGATTAAATCCGGAGCGCATGTGTGACCGTCCTCCTGCTTCGCAGGGGCTCTGCAGGAATAAATAGAAGCTTCAGCTTCAGGCTTGTGGGTACTGTGGCCTTCATCCCAACCCTTCCTGACAGCTCTTATCAATTATTTCAGCCTCCACCAGGCAGCAAAAGCTCCGTGCCCTGATGCCAGGCGTGCCTGGTGACCAGCCTGAGGGCTCAGAGCCAAAATCCTGGGTCCCCCGTGCCAGCTTTGCTGGGGGTGACGAGCAGGAATTCTCTCCTTTGTGTAGCCAGAACTTCTTATCAAGCCCCATTCCAGGACTTTTCCATCCATGGTCACTGCAGCTGTGTGTCGTTGTTGATGGCAGGATAATGGGAATGAGGGAAGATGGGAGGAGAGCTCTCTCCCCTGGGCACAGGGGGCAGAAGATGCTCTTTCCTCTCCCCGTTTACCTCCTGCTGCTTTTGGCTCTGCCCAGACTCCCGTTGTGCACAGGGAACAGGGGGAGGCGATGGGAGAAGCTCCTGGATCTTTGGGCAGTAATAACTTATTTATTTCAAGATTTGAAAGGTGTGTTTGGCTCCGTGGTGGGTCTGAACATGCACAGGGTGGTGAGGGCTGGAGAGGAGAAAAAAACTGCATTTTCTGGTTCAGGTTTAGAAACACAGTGAAAACAGTGAAAAGGCAATGTTTAGGACCAGCTTAAATACAGGCTGGAAATACAAACTCCTGGTTCTGCAGCGTTGCTGCAAAGCCCAGCTTAAATTGAGAGGGAATTAAGTCAAATTTATGACTTGTGGGAGCCCCTGCTCAGCCCAGCTGAGCTGGAGCTGCAGCTCCCCTTCCCGAGCTCCCCCTAGGTTGGCAGCTCAGACAAAGGTCTCGAGAGAACCCATGGAAAAAAAGCCCATTTCTGTTATTTATGATGAGCTGTATGGATTTGGTAGCCAGGCTGTGAGACTCAACTTCTCCTCTATCTCTGCATATTGTCCTCCAGGGCTGGGCTGGGGGGAGCACGGAGCTTTTATGGCTGCTTGGCTGAATGTACCTGTTCAGGAGATGAATAAAGGCCACTTTTCTCCGCCGCTGTCAGCCAGGCTCCTTTCACCAGCGAGTTTTTTGCCCATTTTGTTCTGACACTTAATAAGAGCTTTAGCAGGCAGAAACCTTGTAGTGCATTTTCTGAAATAAGCTCCTGCTCAGCAAAGCCTGGTGTTAAGGAAGCACTTAAACCAAGACAGATGTTGACATGAATTTTGGAGCAAAATGCTCCGAGATCCCCAGCCAAGCTCTGTCTCACAATAAAGCACCACAATTCCCTGCTTTGGAGAGGTGGTCACATCTCAGTTTATGGAATTCAGTTTTCAGGCACAGCATCCCCGCAGCGGGGCCGTAAAATGTTCCCCCCCTCCCCCTTGTTGTTAATGTGCTCTGCAATTTACCCACCTGAAAGGCTCGTTTTGGGGTGTGAAACAGTGAATTTCGTTCTCGTGGCTTTGTTTTGTGACATTTTAGTGTCCTTGGAGCATCCTTTGACCTCTGTGCTGGCGCGGATCGGAGCCAGGTCCTGCAGCGCATGCTGGAAGTGAGGTGAGCCAGGGCAGGTGAGGAGCTCTGTGCATTCCCTGTCACTGGGATTTGCTCCCAGCAGTGAGGGATGGAGGGGAAATGCCGGAAAAAAGAGCAGCAGGAGCATTTGCCTTCCCTCAGTGCCTTGTAGAGGCAACCTGGCTGCTCATTTACCCGTGGCAGGAGTGGTTTGACCCTTGGAAAGGCGTGAGCTGAATCTCAGGGTGTCACAGGGAGGAAGCAGCTGTTGTGTGGAGCTCCTGGAGCGGCTCCAGCAGAGCCTAAAGATGATTTAGGGCCTGGAGCATCTCTGACAAGGAAAGGCTGAGGGAGCTGGGACCCCATCCCTGTCTGTCCCTGCCTCCAGAGCTCGCTGGGTTTAATTGAGCTCAGACTTTCATTGATTCCCTTTTTCCTTTTCTTCTTTTTTTTTTTTTTGTAGCTCATTACCCAGCAAGTCATTTTAATTAACACCATCTAATATGGGTTGAGATGTATTTTGCAAATGTCAGCACTCTTTTTTTTAATTTTTTTTCCCCCTTTCCCCGTAGGCCAAATGAGGAAAGTTCCGAGTTCCCAAGCGAAACGATTCCAGTTGATTTAGCGGTGGTAAAGCAGGTCGTTAGCAAAGTGCTTTACGAGCCATAAATGTCCTTTCCGAGTCCTTTATGGGGTTCTTGGGGAAAATCTGTTGGTCACAGAGGGTTTTGCATCGAGCTGCTCCTCACCCGGTGAGGAAATGGGTGAGAGAAGATGTGGGGCTCGTGTTGGGGGGGAAATCCTCCCCAGAACAGGGGCAAAGCAGACCCTGGTGCTCCATGGCCCCAAATCCTGCTCATTTTCCAGGTGCCAGTGTAGGGAGCTCCTCCTGAGGCCACCAGGGACCCCTCAAGCGTGAGATCAGTCACTGACAGGAGTGAGGCCAGCTCTTATCAAACCTGCTGGGAATCAAACAAAGCTCCTGGCAAAGTCACTGGCAAAGCTCTTCACGGTTTCAGCGGTGTCTGACAGAGCTCCAGGAGCAACCTGAGCCAGTCCAGCCATCAAATCCTCTCTGCTGAGCTGCCCTGGTGCAGGGCACTGCCGCAGCTTGGAGTGACAGGAGGCATTTGCTGCTTGCCACCGGCTGGCTCAGCTCTCAGAGGGTGAACATCAGGGAAAAACCAGGCTGAGATCCTGATTAACCCCTTGAAACCCACAGCCAGAGTTGCCTGGAATGATGGAAAAGGGGTTGCAGAGAGATCCAGCAGGAGCTAGACGTGTGTGTGTGCACAGGAACGGGTGAAGAGCCCTTCCCCTCCTCGGATCTCCGGCAATGCTGCACCTCCCTTTCTCCTGACGAAAGAAAAGAATGAGGGAAAAGAGATAAAAAAGGGAAGAGAGGGAAAGGAAAAGGACAAAATGGGATATCCCCATCAGAAAGCTGCTCTGGAGTGGGACAGGTGCTCCCACAACTGCAGGTAAAATCATGGCAGGAGCACAGAGCTGGAGGGAAGCAGTGACCAGGGAGCGGCCGATTCCTCGGGGTTTATTTAGGTCAGTTTTGGAGGAGGGGTAGGGAATGATTTGCTGCTTCCAAATCCCTCTCAGAGCTGCCAGATCCAGGCTGATAAGGAGCAGTCAAGCTCCATGGATGAAGCCCCATTCATAAACTAGTAAAGGATCCTCCTCCTCCTCCTCCTCCTCCTCCTCCTCCNCTTACAGGGGTCCAACAGGCTGGGCCAGCCCCACTGAGGGGTTTGCCATGACATCTCTCCTGTTTAACACGTGCACAGCTCTGTTTTCCAACCCGTTTTCCTTGGATTCCCAGCATCCCGGGCCTAAACATGAAACACAGCAGGTGCTGCACTCAGGGTTGTTGCCTCTCATCACCCACGGGTGAGAAATTAGCTGTAATATTTAATATCCCTTCAGCAGGCAAGGTTTAATGCAGACTTAAAGCACGAAGCCTGGGGTTTTCTTGTTGTGTTTTGGGGTTTTTTTTCCCCTCTCCTTTACATTTGTACAACTTCCCTGGCTCCAGTTCAAGCTTCATTAGGAGCAGACTCTTCCCAGGCACAGGCGAGGATGGATGGCTCGGGGTTTGCAGGATTCCTCCTCCCTCCCCGTTGAGCCAAGCCCGGAAAGCTGATCCTGCATCATTATTTTGATTTCATGGCTTGTAAACATTCCCTCCAAGGGAAGTGGTGGGTAAACATCCCCCTGTGCTGCTGGGGGTTAAACTGGGAGCGTGGCGTGCCCAGAGCCTCGAGCTTTCACCTCTAATTCTCGCTTTTAAAGTGGTTTTGCTGATAAAACTTTTCCTTTATTTATCTCAAACATCCCTTTCGTGGAATCACAGAGCGGTCAGGGTTGGAAAGGGTTTAAAACTCATCTCATCCCACCTTGTGTCATGGACAGGGACACTTCCCACCATCCTAGAGCGCTCCAACCTGGCCTTGGACACTTCCAGGGATCCAGGGGCAGCCACAGCTTCTCTGGGAATCTGTGCCAGGGCCTCCCCACCCTCACAGGGAAGGATTCCTTCCCAATATCCCATCCATCCCTGCCCTCCAGCACTTTAAACCCTTCAAATGCTTCTTGCCCAGTTCTACAATTCCAGGTCAGACCATTCCAGTTGTTCTTCCACCCGATATTTTAATGGGAAAACTCACACTGGGCTCCAGAGCCCTTTCCCAGCTGGCTCTGACTCTTTTAGACCTCAGCAATTCATGACCAAAGACTCCCTGACCACGAGCCAGGCTCAGTTTGGAAGCAGATAAAATCAATGAGTGATTGGGAGGAAATCTCAGAAATGCTTCACATCCCAAAGTGCCTCAATCCAAAGGGCTCCTGCCCGGGGCTCCCAATCCTGCTCATCTCCTCCAAGGAGAAGAGCATCCACAAATCTTTGCTTTTTCCCACCCCCCCCAAACCCAGCACCAGCTTCCAGGGGTTAAACCACAACAGTCTGTGAGGAAAATGAGAAAAAAGGGAAAATCTGAGGAACTTTCTCCCAGCATCAGCACTTCGGGAGTCGTGGGGGAGACGAGCAAACGAGATCGATTCAGGGTTTTTTTTGAGGGGACTGGGATGATTTAATTGATTCTCCAGCCGTGCTGGAGCTCTCCCACAAAGCTGTGCTGACGGGCACGAGCTTCCCTCTGCTCGTGGGGAGGTCAGAGCAGGGAATTTTCAGCCCAGCATTCCTGGGGGCTGCATCCCTCTCTCCCTCCCTCCCTTTCCTGGGCAATCCCGTGATCCAAGGAAACGGGAGAGCAGGAAAAAGCCCTGAATTGATGCTTCCCTGACTCTGCAGGCTCCTGTTTTCCCCACAGTTCGTGGCGTGTGGGAAGCTGGGTGCGAGGTTGCCACGATCCCGGGGACTTGTTGACAGCACCTCTGTGTCCGTGGGGGTTTTGTGCTTTTGGAAGGAACAGTTTTCCCCTCGTGCAAAAACCCAGTCTTGACTCATCCTGTAAGACTTCCTCCTGGTTTTTCCATCTGCTGCTGCTCAGGTAGTTGGAATTGGATTGAAAATCCCTTTTCCTCCCCTCCCATCCCTGAGTGCTGCTGGGCTTCTCGGGAGTACTCAGGATTGGGCACAGGGAAAGCTTGTAATTGTGTGAAAAAACCAGATTTCCCAAATTCTTCTGGGATTCCTTTCTTTTGCCTTCCTTTCTCTGCTTCTGAGCCATTAGCTGAGGCACTGATCGTGTTTTTCCACTCTAAAGGCCAACATGAAAAGCTTTTCTTTTTTTTTTTTCCAGTGAAACGTGTGATTCCCAGGTAACAGCCCAGCCCTGAAGCTGGGGGTTTAAGAAAAAACACTGCCAAGCTCATAAATCATGGTAAAAACCCTGCCAGGGATCAAAGCAGCTTGGGCAGGTTATTTAACCTCGAAGAAAGGAAATTTCAGGAGAGGTGCTGAGGAAAATTCCAGGTGGGAGGGAGGAATGGTTGGCCAGGGATGGGACTGATTCCATGGGCCCAGAGCATGGAATAAAATTCCTTTGCCTCCTTTATTTTAAGGCTGGGATGGTTTTTTGCTCTGTGTGTGCAAGATGAGGGGTAACACTGGATTTACTCAGAGAATAATAATAATAAT
>VZRR01002593.1:3434-34390 GCA_013398015.1 Oreocharis arfaki
GAAAGGAAAGTAAAGTTCAGGAAAGGAAAGGAAAGGAAAGGAAAGTTCAGGAAAGGAAAGGAAAGTTCAGGAAAGGAAAAGAGAAGTGTGGGTATTTTTGGGTGTTGTGGAGCACACAGGAGGTTTGGGTGTTCCTGCTGGCCTTTTCCTGGGAATGAGATAGTGGCTACTTTCAAGGTAAGGAGTTTCGCTGTTGTTTTTTTTTCTGGAAAAGTCTTTCTCTAAGCAGGGGACTGAGGATGTATTTCCTCCCCCTGGGATGTTACTGTCCTGTAGTTGCTGCAGGAGAAGTGTCGTGCTCAGGGCTGCTAAATTCAGTTATTCCAGTAGCTGTCTGTATTCCCAGGGTCTGTGCTTATGCCAGGAGGTCCAGGAGCCTCCTGGGTCTCTGTGGGAGCTGGGTCTTGCTTTTCCCTGTGCTTTGGGAAGCAGCTGTGTAGGAAGGAGGTTTCCCCTTTGTGCCTTGGGATGGTTTCCCACCAAATTTTGCCTTTCCCGGGTTTAAGGGAGTTGTAGGAGGGGGATTGGAGGAGTGGAGCAGTGTCTTGGTAATGAAAGGTGTTACCTGTGAGTGAGTGCAGTGATTCTGTCACTCAGCTTTGTGATGAGGCAATGAAAGGAAAATGAGGGGGGAAAGCCATGAGCAGGCCATGGAAAACTCTCTGTGTGGACACAGCCAGGTGGAGAGCAGTCCCTTGCTGGGTTCTTTTGCATGGAAAAATCCCTATAACAGCAAAACCTCTGCCTTTATTTTTCCTCTGCACTTATTCCCCAACCGGGAGCTTCCAGGCACTGCACACGGAGTGAAAATTAGAAGAATCAACTCCTTCCCAACACAATTTCCTTCCTTTAGGTCCCAAAAAATTGTAGAACAAGACTCCCCAAGCCCTGGTGGAGCAGCCTTTTGGCTTTGGAGGCTTCAAAGCAGAAGTTCAGCTTGGTCCACGGCTGCTGGGCCCAGGGGAGTTTTCCTGGCTGACCATCACAGCTTCCAACTCCTCCCTCTGATGTCGAGAGAAACATTTGCTGCTCCTGGTTTAAGTGGGACTGGGCCGTCTGGTGGTATCCCAAAAATCATCTCTGCCCTAGAAGAATCCCTAACAAACGGAGAGTTCCTCTGAAAAAGAGGAGGAGATGGGACAGACGTGAAGGGTTTGGGTCAGGGGTGTTCCCAGGGTGGGCTGACTTCCCTTGGTGTGTCAGCTGCTGTTTGCAGCCTGGAGGATCAGCTTCTTGTCCTCTTGCATGATGAATTTGCTGATTATAAACAGTGTAGGAGCTGGGGATAAAAAAACCCCAGCAAAATGCCTCTCTGAGTCAGGTTTGGTGAGGAGCCAGAAGCTCCTCCAGAAGCAACTCCCAAGGATGGGGACTTGTAAAAATGCCTGAGGCAAACTTCTTTTTTTTTGTTGTTGTTGTTTTCCGTTTTCCCCTTCCCTCCCATCCTCTGTTCTCCGCTGGGTTTTTACCTCTGGGCTGCTGAAATGGAGCTCATCAAAAACTCCTGGGGAATGGACCCCCAAAAAACCCCTGATGAGACAGAATCCTTGGAGTAGCGTTTATTCCTGTTGGATTTGGAGTTAATTTGTCTGGATAGGAAATAGAATCCTTTGTGGGCAGTGATTTATACACCTGAGAGGCTGAAAGATGGGCACGTGAAGAGATTCTTGTCCTACAGCGATAGGACAAGAGGAAATGGCCTCACTTGTGCCAGAGTTGGTTTGGATTGGATATTAGGAAAATTTTCTTGCCAGAAGGGGTTGTCAAACACGGGCACAGCTGCCCAGGGCAGTGCTGGAGTCCCCATCCCTGGAGAGATTTAAAAGCCATGTGGAGGTGGCATCTGGGGACATGAATTAGTGGTGATTCCACTTTTCACATCCTCCCAATTCCCACTGATCTGAACAAAGTTAATTCTGAGGGGCACAGGAATATGTTATTTATATTATATTATTATTAATAAGACAATTGCTCTGTATTTGAGTCAGGATGAGGCAATATCTGCCTTGCTAATCAATGCTCTCTTGAGCTTTTTGAGTGTTCTGCACAAACCTGTTAGTAAAAGTGAGGCATCAAGAAGAAAAAATTGCATGAGTGGGCACATAAATTATATAAAATGTGTTTTTTCCTTCTAGTTCCGAGCTGATGATACCCCCTGGTTCGGACAACAGGAGTCCCCTTAGCTCCAACACTCAATTTACACTGAATTTACATCTCCAAGACGCTGTAATTCAGCAGGGGAAAGCAGCTCTGCTCCCCATCTGAGCACGGCTCTGGGGACAATGAGTGACACCCATGCTTTGTGGTGTCAGGGGATCGTCCCCGTGCCTCAGTGCCTCAGCTGCACCACCAATCACTCCCCACAATCAAAACAACACAGCTCCTTGGCAGCTGCCAGCTCCTCGAGCCCCTGGGGGTTTTGGTTTTCAAACTCCACGAGGTTTGGGGTCACCCATCATTTCTTTCTTCCCAGAGTGACTTCGGTTTCGGTGTCTCTGGAGTGTTCGCCCCAGGGCGTGACAGGGACGGGATCTTCTGTTCATACAGAAATTGTAACTTTTGTTAGTGGCACAGCAGCACTCAGAGCTTCTAGATGAGGTGGATAAAACCATTAAGTAACTGCACTGTTCACGATTTTTATAACTCCTTTCTCCCTCTAGTGATAATGCATTAGTGTTACTCGGCATTTTGAATTTCTGAGGAGTGTTTGAGGATTTATTTAAGGCTCTTGGCTTAATGTTTCAAAAGCCACCAGCAATTTGTGGCATCTTGCTGCCGTTGATCTTTGGGAACCCCTTTTCCCGGAGTAGCCAGCTAAAATCTCTTGCCCTGTGAGCCTCTTTCAGTAGAGTGGATATTTCTAACACGTCTCCCCAAGCTGCCCAGTAACTGGATGTGTTGTGATGCTCGTATCAGTGAGGGGTGATGGAGAAATATTTGTCTGCAAGTCCTTCTGATCTCACCTTTTGTTTACGCTGGTGTTCTACCTCAGTTTGGGCTGGGAGAAGTAATCTGTAATGCACTTTACTCCCCAGCTTTGTGCAGCACTTCATGGATTTCTTTGGAGATTTCCGTGTCATGTTTTCAGCTTTTTAGCAAGAGGAAATTCAACATGAAGTCAGGAGGAACTGGCTTATATCAGACAGAGCAGCCGATGTTTTGGAAGGCAGGCAGAGAGATGAGAGGGGAATTTTGCTGAGGTGAATGGTTAATACGCTCCTGTAATAATAAGGGGCTTATTTATGCTGCATTAATATTTTGTAGCACTGCTGTCTGCTTTAATGTTTAATCTCTCTGCTGAAAGCACTGAGAAATGCTTTTTAGCACAGTGGTTTTGCTGTGCTGGGAGGGACAGGGCAGGTTTTCCTGAGCCTGGGTGAGAGCTTTGGGGCTGGGATTTGGCACTGTCTGTGCAGCCCTGCCGTGGCTCCTGGGCATTGCTGGTGCCTCATCCCAGCTCCTCAGCAGCAGGAACAGCACTTGGGATCATGCTGGGGAGCAGCAGCAAGTCTCACACTGGATCATAAATTAATCATGGGGATGGGTTTTGCTTCCCTGCTTGCTCATGTGTGAGGGTGCCCTCTGCTCTCTGAGCTCTGGCAGAGAGGGAGCTGTCCTTGGATCACAAGGGGGAGCAGGGGGGTGGTGGGATGTGCTGGAATCTGCAGGGCTTGTGCTGAAATCCCAGTTTTGTGTCTGCAGGGTTGTTGGGATCACTTCTGCCCAGCTCTGTCGATGCTGGAGCAGAGTGGTTGAAGCAGCCCAGTGGAAAGGGACTTGGTGGTGCTGGTTGGCAGCAGCTGAATGTGAGCCCAGGTGTGCCCAGGTGTGCCCAGGTGTGCCCAGGTGGCCAAAAAGGCCGATGGCTCCTGGCCTGGATCCAAAATAGTGTGGGCAGCAGGAGCAGGGATGTGTTTGTTCCCCTGTACCCAGCACTGGTGAGACACAATTCCTGTGTCCAGTTCTGGGCCCTCACTGCAAGGAAGATACTGAGGGGTTGGAGCATGTCCAGGGAAGAGTCTGGAGCACAAGGAGCAGCTGGGAAAGGGGCTCAGCCTGGAAAAAAGGGGGATCAGGGGGACCTTGTGGCTCTGCACAACTCCCTGACAGGAGGGGGCAGCCAGGGGGGGTCGGGCTCTACTCCCAGGGAACAGGGACAGGAGGAGAGGGAACGGCCTCAGGCTGGGCCAGGGCAGGCTCAGGGTGGGCATCAGCAGGAATTTCTCCATGGAAAGGGTGCTCAGGCCTTGGCAGGGGCTGCCCAGGGATGTCAGTGATTGAAGCACAGACCCTGACTGGCAGGGAATCTGAATCATTTATTCAAAGGAATGAGCTGGTTTTATTCACTTCTTCAAGGCACAGAATTTCCCTACGTGGCAATTCTCACTAAGCGACCTACCACACACCGCCCTGGCAGCAATGCACTTTCTGAATGTCCTTCCTTTGGGTGATCATGCAGTGTCTACCCCTCTGTCAGCTTCCAGCAGGCTCCTCTTTCTAGGGCTCTGCCGTGTGACACCTCCTCCCCCCAGGGTCTGGCAGAGACAAACCTCTCTGAGCTGCCATGTGCTCCTTTGTGCTGCCCTGTGCTTCTGCAGTCATGTCCCACAGCTCAACTCCATCCCATCTCTTCCCACAAATTCCCCTCTTTTTTTTGTTTTATACTAACAAAAATCACAAAACAAAACTCTTCTAACATTAGAACACGTTTGGCCCATGGCCTGAACCATACCAGGTCCACGCACCTTGTTCCCCATCCCTGAGGTGTCCAAGGAAGGCCTGGAGGTGGCACTCAGAGCTCTGGGCTGGGGACAAGGTGGGGATCAAGCACAGCTTGGACTCTGATCCTGGAGGGCTTTTCCAGCCTAAATCACTCTGGGTCTCTGCCAGTTTTGGCCGTGGGAGGGCTGGATGCTGGTGGTGGGAAGTTTGTGACTGTGCAGTTTTCCTTGGAGTGACATCCGTCTTTCACGCTTTGATGGCTCTGATTGTAGTTTTCTCAGATGTTTGCATTTTAGCCAAATCTTTCCAATGTTGTTGGCTTTCCGATGTTGTTGTTGTTCGGAACTCCACGACTGGTTAGGTTTTGTGAAGTAATAATTTGGTTACTGATAATCCTCGCTGAATGAAATCAATCTTGCAGAAACGTTCAGTGACAGAAATCCCTGTCTTTACATCACTGCCTGGTTGTGTTTCCAGGGCTGCTTTTCCTCTGTGTTTCCTGACTTCGACAGGACTGGGCAAAAACTCGTGTGTTGAACTACATTTAGTAAATCTACAATCGATACAAACTTATCTTTTCTTAAGAGACTCTGCTTTTTCCTTGCTTTAACTGTATTAAACTCTGCACATTTACCTGTATTGAACCTCGGTGTCTGCTTCCCTTGCCAAAGGGACTTCGTGTTCCGTGACAGGGCTCAAATATTTGCTCTGTAGGAATTAGGTGGACTTCATTTGGACTTGCCATTTAGTTTGTAATGCCAAGAGAACTCTTGTTTTAAACACTAATCAGGCAGTTGTGTATTTAGTTCCACCTTTGTGCTGCAGCTGTTGGGCACTGATGGTGCTCTGAGGCACAGATGGGAACTTTCCTCTGAGGAAAATAGGAACAAAGCCCTGGTTCCTCTGTCTGGGGCCTCACTAACAGGCCCTTGAATCTTTAAAAAAAACCCATTTCTTGAGTCTGTTGGCATAGTTTTTTCCTTATTCCTTGCTCCTAAATGAAATCTATCAGAGAAAGAACAGAGGGATTGGAGAAACTTGTCAAGAGGGTTTTTTCTCCTTCATATTCTTCCCAAATCTTCCAAGCAGGGTTTTAGATGGCATCTGGAAAAATGCTGCTCTTATGAAGTGATTAAAAAGCAGTTTGCACCTGGTGTTTAAAGAAACAAGAAAAGGAGTTTGGGATTAAAAAGGAGTGAGATAAAGGAGCAAGGAACCCAGGAATAACAGCGTGGTTGGGGCTGCTTTTAACAGTAAATCCCAGGATGGGTCAGGGTGGAAGGGCTCACAGTGATCCCCTGGTCCCACCTCCCTGCTCAGGCAAGGTTGTGGCACAGGATGGTTCTGGAATATCCCCAGGGAGGGAGATTCCACCAACTGGAGTCCCAAATGAGCTGGCAAACCCCTGAACTAGAGCAAACCCAGCTGTGCTGGAGGCATGGGTTGTGTCTTCAGTGTGTCCTGCAAATCTGGGAGCTCAGACCCTCCCACTTCTCTGGCCAAGACGTGGCAGAGTCACAGAAAATAAAGCTGGTTATAGGAGAAACAGTTAAGTTTCTTCAGAGAAAGGATGTTGAGAACCTTCAGCCTCCTTGTGATTTAAGCTGTGTTCTCAGAGCCCTTTGCCATGAGGGAGCTGCTTCTGAATGTCTGCTCAAGGCAAGAGGGGTGAAGTCGTTGGGTATTTTTAGCTCTTTTCCGTGCCTGTGGTTTTTATATGCTAATCTGTTTGTTTCTTTCCAGCCTTTGGAATATTCATTCCACAGCATCTAAAATTTGACACCTGCTGTAGCTTGTATTAGCACTTTCACCCTCAGAAACCCAGAAATTATTAAGGTGGAGTAATTGCTATCCTATTATATAATAACTACTTTAATCCAGCAATCATAACATGATTTGAAATGAACCCTTTTGTGCCATTGATTTTGGAATAATTACTGTTATATTGTACTTCTGCAAGAGTTATTCTCGGTTAACCACTTGAAAATAATATGCTCTACTTATTGAAAAAAATAAATCTGATTATCCCCCAAAGCTCAATGTTCTCTCTCCATCTGTGCCTCAATTGTCTGCTGGTGACCTGAGATGCTCAAACAGGCTCCTTTCTGTAACTACTCCAGGAAATATCCATGGGCCAAATACCTCCTTCCAAGCTGCCTTTTTTAGTGGGGGTTTTTCCCTGTGAACCAGGGACGTGGTCACTGTTCAACCCTGGGGAAGTTGACAATTGTTTAATCAGGAAAGAGTGATAAAGACTCTAGGAAAATACAGGATTTTTCTCCTCCAGCCTCCAACATCTGCTTTTCATTTGTCTCTCTATATATGTAAAAATTCCTAATAAAACCATCAAATTTGGTCAAATGAGGTTTTGTCCCTTTGAAGCACGGCTGATCTGGAAGGAGATGTTGTCCATATTTAAAGATATGAAGAAAAATATCCAGTGCTTATTGGTTATCCATGGCAACATGCCCATTTTCAGTGTCTTGTCCTTCTGACTTCCAAATTCTTGCTGGGAAAGGGTTTTTTCAGAAGTGAAATCATGGAAAAATTGTGCATTCTCAGCTTTTCCTGATTTCCTGGAAGCTGTGGGGTGGCCTCTTCCCTCCTGTGTTGCAGAATGGAGAGGAGGGAAGATGTTTGACCATTTATTTCCATTGGATCTCTCCCTGCAGGAAGAGCAGGGATGAGTTTGGCTCCTTTTAGTCATCGACAAACCTTTGTTGAAGAGATCAGAGGTGTGACATTCTCTGTCTGGGAATTGATGAATCACTGATAAATGAAAAATATTAGAGCGGAAACAATGACGAAACTCTAATATTTTCCCAAAACATGCATTTATTTGGGGCTGACAACCAGAACGAGTGAACAGCTTTGTGTCGTGGAAGATCCAAAACGAAATCCCAGCTGTTCTTTATGAGTCACCTTTGTAGTGGCTGCAGAAGAGATCTGTTAAAAAGAGATCTGAGTTTTCCAGCTTTGCTTCTTCCTGGACAAGATTGTCACATCTTTTCAGGGCTGCTCTTTTCAGTGAGCCCCAGAATGTGGGTCAGCAAACTCGAGAGCACATGAGCAGGCTGATAAAACAGAAGTGAAAGACTCGCTAATGTGTCAAGTATTGATGTTGCTGCAAGCTTTCCCTTGTCTCCTGCTCTGTGAGTAAATAATTCACCACGCTCCTGTTAGTCCTCGTGGTGATACTGAGGGATTTTTTCATGAATTTATAAATTTCAGCTGGGAGGAGTCTTCGGTGGTCTCGGAGCTGTGGTGGTGGGACGTGTGTTCCTTGGGTCTGTCCAGCTTCACATAAGTGGTTTCGCTCACTTTTTCAAGGTGTGCAGACCTGCTGTTTGCTGTTTCTGAAAGGTCAGGCTGGAAACTGCAGTTATTGAGCAAAATAGAGCATATTTTAAAGTACAGCTGCAACTGTTGTTGAAATGGGAGGTGAATCATGATTGAAAGTTCAAGGGAAATGCTGATGGAGTCAGCAATCGTCTCACTTGTACTTTTCCTCCTGTGTGCAGCAAAAAAGGAATATTAATCTCATCCACACCCATAATTCTTTTACAGACCTGCAGCCCTCACCCTTGTTGCTGCAGCAGTGGGGTGATGCTTTCAGGGCAGGTTCTCCCATTCAATTTCCCCGTTAATTTGGGACTCTGTCCCGTGCAATGTTGACATTCCCACCTGGTCCTTGGGAAGTTCGCGGTGGCTGCTCCTCCTCCGTGTGCTGGTGGCTCTGTCTGCCTGCAATGTGGTCAGTGGCACGGAGGGAGGTCCAAAAGCCTTTCCACGTTTGTCCCTGCGTGGCCCAGGCTGCTGCCAGAGGCAGGCAGGGTATTTATAGCTGGAATATTTGATGTTGGTGTCGTCTTCCCGAGGCCATGTCTGATTCCTTCGGGTTCAGCGGGCTCCATGAGACTGCTCCTGGTTTTTGTGCTCCAGGCAGAGCTCCCTGAGTCAGTGCCAGCCTTCCCTTGGCGTTTGCAGTGGATTTTCCTTTAAAATATGCATTGCCCTTTGGATTTTGTGTGGGATCAGCACCTTCCGGTTCTGGCGCTCAAAGAGCCCTGAGGAAGTTTAAGGAATGGCTTGTTTGGGATCGTCATTCCCTTGTTTCCTTCCCAAAGCCCTTCCACTGAATTAACCAGGTTATTTATAGCAGACCTTTGGAGCCAGGTCAGCCTCCAGTGCTCAGGAATTATTGCAGAGCTGCTGGGAATCTGTGCTGTGGGAATTCTCTGGGATTGAGAGAGGTGGGAAGCACAGGGATGACTCTTTAGTGCTTCCCTGGAGCCAAACCCTGGGATGGAGATAACTCCCTCCCTGGCATGTCCTCACTGAGCCTTTCCTGCTGGATTCTCTGCTTTTCCAAAGAAAAGTGCTGTAAATTTCCTCATGGGAATTTCTTGGGTTTCGGGGTTTTTTTTTTTCCGTAGAAAAATACATCCATGAAGTGAAAGTGTCTGGGCCAAAGGAGTTTATTGGTGTTCAGAATTTAATTTTAAATCGTGTTTGTTCAGTCTTCACATGAAGACAATGAATTCAAACTTCAGTGCACCCTGGAAGCCAAGCTTTGCATCCTGTTTGCCTTTGGTTCCTGTCTTATTCCCCACTAATTCCCTTGACTTTAATCACCATTTCAATCTTTTTCCCTAGGTTTTATTTCACTTTGTAGGAAAAGGGGAAAACCAGGTTCTGTTATTCTGCTGGTTCCTGAGAATTGTGGGAAACAGGTCATAAATAGGCTTTAGGATGAGTAGTTTCTTCTTTTTCCGTGGATAAATAGGGAGAGGTTGATGTGTTTGGGTTTTTACTCTTCTTTTTTGCTCTGTTTTCTTTTTGACTTCATCCTGATGCTCCCTTTCTGCTCTTCTTGGATGTCTTCCTTCAGCTACCAGAACTTTGGGATTTTTTGTGTTAGTGCCAACATAATTAGCCTCAAGTTTAACAAACATCAAGTGTTAATTTGGTAATGGAGACGAAGACCCACTCAGGCCTAAGTCTGATGGTGACCAGGGAGGATCAGAGCCCTCAGGGCAGTGGGAATTGATGATTTTTGGCCAAGACAGGTTCTACCAGGCCATCTCCATGTCTTGGAATGCATTGGTTTCCTCATTCCAGATCCTGGAATTACATTCATCAGCCTCCTGTACCTGAACAACTTGCCCGAATTTTGCTCTCCAGCAGTGCCCAGAAGCATCTACGGAATAATCACCTTCAGAATTTATTGCTTCATACTTTTAACTTCAACCCTAAAATGCTGAGACAGCTCAATGTGTCTGGAGCCACTATCTGAATCCCAATCATTCCCACATCTGACCCATGATTTGGTCAGCATATATCCCTCCAATGTTTTTGCAAGGAAAAGATGTCTCTAACACTCTCCTAGGCAAGGTTTACAAGATTTCATGATTAAAAATGCATTTTTATGCTGTTTCCAAAACACCACTTTCATTTTATTGCTCAAGTGGTATAAATTCCACAGCGAGCACTCTATGAAATGCTATTTATAGGAGAAATAAATGGAGCTGCAGCCCTGTGCTGGGGTTTGCTGGCTCAAGATGAGCTGTATTTTATACCTGGCAATTATGTACAGAAAAGCAAGAGGAGAAAATGCTGTTTGAGATGATTGTGGGGTTTGTGTGGCCCTGTAGAACATCAAACAGCGACCGGTGAGACCCGTCAGCATGGTCTGAACTAAAAAATCAGGGTGACAGTAACAAATTGTCCTTTTCTGCTGCCTCTGTAGTTCGATGAACCATTGCCAGGTATTATTGCTGGCATGGGGATTCCAGAGGAACCAGCAGCTGCAGCCTTTGCTGGGAGTGTGGGCTTGGAGATATTCCTGGAATGATTTGGGGGCTGAATTCCGAGTCAAGGAGAGGAGCCAGAGTTTCTGTGCTGAGGAGAAGAGCCCTATTCCCACCCTGATCCTGTCTCCTGAGCATGTGGGAGCACCTGAGGAGAGGAAACAGCCTCAGGCTGCACCAGAGGAGGCTTAGATTGGATAGAAGGAAAAATTCCTCTTGTCCAGCCCTGGCACAGCTGCCCAGGACGGGGGTGGAATCCCCATCCCTGGAGGGATTTGGAAGCCACCACGATGTGGCACCTGGGGACAAGGGTCTGGGTTTGGATCTGGTGATCGTGGAGGGCTTTTCCGACCCAAATGATGCCATGATCACCTCAGCAAACCAGGATTTTGCTCCAAGGAACACTAATTCCAGCTGGATTATTCTCAGGTCTGGGCTGCAGGAGATGTGCAGAGCAGGGAGTAAAACACTCCTGTCACAAGGGGATATTTTTCTTCCTTCCACCTTGGGTTCAGAATTTGGTGCTGCACTAAAGTATTTGGCATTTAGTGACAATTTCCTTTCGTAATTTCAAGGGTTTTCTTTATATATTGGGAACAAATCCGTATTTGTCGTGTCCTCAGTGAAACCACACAACTTCCAGAGCATCGGAGAACAGTTTAACTTGAGTAGGTTTGAGAGTTACTCAATGACTTTCATGATTTAACAGGGGTTAGGAAAAAGGAGAACTTAGTTTTGGGTGATTTCTTGCAAATTTTGAAGTGATAATTTGGATAAGCTCAGAAAAATGTCAGTATATTACAGTATATTAATGTATGTAGAAGTGTATCTGTGTATATATATAATGTATACTAGTATATTAAAAAACTAAGCCTCAGAAATAGAATTAATATAACTAAAACTGCTCTAAACCCATTTTAATCCGAAGTTATTTATGATTCAATCCAAAATTTTGAAAGATTCTCCCGCTGCAGCCTTGGAAATGGGTTTGTCTTGGTGGAGCTGCTACGGGTGGATGGTAAATAATCGAGTTATTTCCGATGTCACGCTAATGACACAGTTTTGAGGTGTTGAATTACAACTCTTTGGACTCTCCTGACATTTTTGAGTTGGGAGAGCTCCTGCCTGGGAGCAGCCCATGGCTGTGCTGGGATCTGTTTTGCCAGGGCCCACGGGATGCTCCTGTCCCTGTAGGGAGCTGTTGGGGAAGTGCTGATTTTCCTGGCGAGGGAAGGACTCAACATCTGCCAGGCAAAAAACCCCAATGGGAACGAGGCACTTTGCTGCTGGTGAGGAGTCAGGGCTGCCCCAGGGGTGTTGGTGCTGAGAAGGGACTCAGGGTCACTTTGCTGGCCCAGTTGGCCTGACCTTGTCCCTTAATTAAGGCTTCATTTAATGGTATTATTTGGGTTTGTGCAGGGTTTTGAGAAATTAAATGGTTATAGAGTGGATGTGTAAATAAATTACAGGCAGCACTTCCTGCCCCATCCTCAGGACAAAAATGGGAAAAACCCCACCAAAAAACCCCTTAATGCACCCAAGGAATAAGACTCCAACCTGAACATTCTTTTTTTAAAATTTTAAAATTCTTTTCCTATTATTGTTGCTCACTTAATATGGCAGGGCTGTAGGAGCTCTGCTGCACTTGGGAAATCAAGGAAAACGAGGCTGTTTGGAAACGTGGGGAGCCAGCCCTGTCCCAAGAACACCACCCAGCTGTCTCAGGAGTTTCAGTGTCACCAGGTTTCATTCTAATGTGCAAAATGTGACATCATGTGTGGGGGAAGGTTCTAAAAGCAAATGAAAGGACGGCAGCTCCTTTTATAGTCGCTTGATGCACAAGGGAACTATTTTTACAGATTTTGGTGAAGGAAAAGAATCCATTAAAATACAATTTTCTCTTTTCTCCCCCTAAAAAAAAAAAAATCTTGAATTTCAAGGCAGGTTTGTTGCGAAAAAGGAAAATGCCATGCTCTAGAGAGAGCAGCTGCCTCTGTTCCTGGGGACTGGAGGTCAGGTGTGGAAAAATATCTCTGGAGAGGATGGGTGAGAAACTTCCGTGGAGTGCGGTCAGGTGGCAACAACTTCAGACCGATAAATCCCCCGTTAAACTCCCCAAACTCGCCTGTCAAAGCCTTGAACTTAATTTTTTGAACGCATGTTTAATGCAAAAATAAATCTCTCTTCAGAGAGTAGCAAGCTTGCCAGACTGAGTTAGACACATGCAGCTGGGCCAGACTGGTTGAATATTTAATAAGCTGGCGCCAGATTTTTGGTCTGGTTTGAATTCTTTTTTTTTTTTAATTATTAATTTTACTTTTTCCTGCTATTAAAAAAGCCCCAGCCCTGCATCCTGTTTTCTGAGGAAGGAGGAGAATTGAGTGTTTTGCAAATCTTTTATCTTTACCTCCGTGTGTTAAACGTGTTTTTGGATTGTGCTGAAAAGGGATTTGATGCCGTGCCCTGACTTGATTTGTTAAAACTTCTCTCAGCTGCTCAAAACAGGAGTCATCTTCGATAAAAGTTCTGAGGAACATCTGTCATCTGTTCTTTGGTCGCTGGCAAAGCTAATTCAATTTTTTTTTTTTGAATTTAAAATGATGTTCTTCGGGATCTTGATGAAGTAAATTATCCTGCCTTCAAATTGAGCCGTTTCAGTGCGAAAATAGTGCGAAAATGAAACCCATTAGAAGGGAATGCAGCCACTGGGGCTGATGAGTGGAAAATGGAGATATTGGACGGGCAGCCTGGGACTTTTTTCAGTGGGATAAATCCAGTTGTGGCATCTGAAGGGAGAAGCCAATGGTTATTTACTGCTGCCCTGGATTTATCCGGGGTGTTTTCATGCGGACTGGGCTCGATACGTGTGTTATTTTTAAAGAGTACCCAGGGGGGCTGGGATGTGGAGAAAATCGGGAGGATGATCAAATTAAAAGTGAAGCTGTAACATAAAGTGAATAAATGTTAGGATTGGGTGACATACCCATAAAAAAGGGCTGGTAATTCCTCCTGACGTGATCCAGACAGATATTTTACCCAGTTCTCCCGAGGAGCAGTTACAAGTTCCCTGGGGTGTGGTTCAGTGCAGGCTGTGAATAGGTTTCCTTTTTTTATTTGGCCATTTATATTTGCTGGATTTCTGGGGTTTTCTGCTCTTACAGGGAAGAGGAAAACAGACAAAACACTGGGTCTGCAAAGGCTGCTGAGGAGCAAAGTGTGGCCTCAACGTGTGGCTGAGGGATGGACTTGGAACCAGGGGACTGGGGACAAGTTTTCCTAACCAGGAGTGGTGTCAAACGTTGGAGCAGCTGCCCAGGGCAGTCCTGGAGTTCCCATTCCTGGAGTTCCCATTCCTGGAGGGATTTAAAAGCCACATGGATGTGGCCCTTGGGGACATGGGGCAGTGGTGGCCTTGGCAGTGCTGGGAATGGTTGGATTCAATGGTCTTGGAGATCTTTTCCAGCCTAAATGATGCCGTGGTTTTGCTCTGTGTCTCTTCCTCAGGGGCAGCTGGCTGCACCTCAGGGGGCCTTTTTTGGGGGGAAAAATACATAATTCCCCCCCCTTTTTTTTGGGGAAAAATACATAATTATTATTGTGCAGTTATGGTGGTTATGAACATTTAATTTATAGATTCCAGCCTGTGGCCAAGCTGCATGCAAGATCACAAAAAGGAGTAATTACATTCTCTAATGGCTGAAATCCTTCTCTGGAGCCTTCTCTATGGTAACTTTTGAAATTGTGGTTTTCTTCCTAAATTCTTGGAGGAGAAATTGGAATTGGTGAGGAATCTTGGATTGGAATTGGTGAGGAATCGTGGATTGGGAGCTGAGCCTGTCCTTGGAAATGCATGAGGTCAAGTCTCCAATTCTTCAGAAAGAGAAGGAAACACCTGAACCTCCAGAATATTCCTGGGGCTTTTGAATTTATCATCTTGTAAAAATTCTTGATTTATTTATCTGTTGTTTTGTGGAGTGAAACTTGGATGTGTATTTTTGTGGGCGACAGACATTGGAATAAATTTTTGAAGAGGTGAAAAGACAAAATAATTCGGCTTAATTTCCAAAACTGGTCAGCTTGGCCTGAGTTTTTTCTGCTTTTTTGGCCCTCTGTGGTTAATGCCTATTTTTGGGCCCTGATGTATTGTGGAGAGAAGGGAAGAATGCACTGAGAAATTCAAACTGTATTGCAGATCTTATCTGGATGGGACTAAATTATCCACCCTGACACAGCAGAAAGTGCAGGGATATCACCTCAGGATGCGTGATTAAACTGAGGGATTTCTCATCACGGTATCTTGGTTTTTGGTGGAGTACAAGCAATCAGAAATTGCTCTGTAATTTATAAATAGCTGCATTTCCTATTCCAAAATTTTGCTCTGCAACATTTTTAAGATCACAGGCTTTTTTCGTTATTGAAAATTTTCCGTTCTCTAGAAAAGCAGTAATAGTTTTTTTTTTTTTCTGCATTTGTAAGGCTTCTCCCCTCTCAATATCACAAAACCTCAATTTTCCATCAGAACCATTTGAGTCACAAATGAAGACTGATCCTCTCTCTGAACTCGCCTTCTGGTGAGCCACGGCGTGGGGCTGGCGCAATCTGTTCCTCAGACAAGGGGAAAAGCTGGAGAACAAAGCTTTGTTTGATGCAAGATCCAGCAGGAGGCGACTGTGGATGGTTTGAATAATTCCGATTTTGTAATGCTAATGAATCTTCTCCCTCGTCCTTGGCTTTGTTTGGTGGGAGAGCTGGAAATTAAGGGAAGTGGATATTGGAATTACCGGGGCAATCAGGCTCCATCATCACCACCCAGCAGAGGAGTTTCTTTCAGCAGTGACCAGGAAATATTCAGGACAGTGGCATTAATTTTCTTCGCTTTGAGACGGGTTCAAATGAACCAGTTCCAGGCGTATGATGGAGTGAAAATCACCCAGAGCATTTGCTGCACCCCAGATGATGAATTCTAAGCTCAGGGTAGGATTCTTACAGATGTTTAGGCTCCTTCCATCTGAAAACTTTTGGAATTGGGAACCTAGGAGGGCTTTTTTTATTTGGCTTGCAAGAATTTTTCTTTATGCGCTCGAGTAAAAGGAAACTTCGTGAGTCCACATGCTCGGAGTAAAACAGAGACTTCTAGGGGCAGAAAAACGGCAGTTTAAATCAGAACTCACATCTGTTGATGTAACAGCTTTGTCACTTGTGCGGGGTTTTGTCGGGCTTTTTCTGTTTTATTTCCCCGCTCAGCTTGGAGCGGGTGCAGATGGGGAGAAGTGTGGTTGTTTCTGATGATGACTGCGTGCCTCCTTCCCACGAGAGCAGCCACGAGAGGCCGGGAGACGAGGCAGGAAGGGTTGAGGGGCAGCCTCGTGGCAGGGTTTGTTCTCCCTGGCTTTTAGGAGTCAGCTGCAAGACGTGATTATGTTTTCCCTCGTAGAACTTTGAAACTACTCTGGGCGCTGCATTTTTAGTTTTATTTCTCCTTTTAATCCAGTCGTGTTCTTGGAGTGCTTGACTACTTTTTTTTTCCCCCCTTCATTTATTTTTCTGGAAATGGTTCAAAAGACATTTGGAGGAGTTAATGAGACAATTTGCAATTTATCTTGGTGTTTTTTTTTTTTTTTCTTTTGGGGGCGATCCAAAGCCATTTGAAGGCAATAGAATGCTCCCATTGACTCTGAGGAGCTGTGGGTGAGGCCCTTGATGAGAATTGTTGTGAGTCTATTGACGATTAGGTGATATCTCCATATGTGAAATGATAAAATACAAGTGGGAGTGTTATAGCTCAGAGTGTTTTAGTGCTGCTTTGCAGCTCTGTTTTTCCAGCACGCTGCAGTTTCTCTGGTGGGGCCAAAACAGTGTTTGGGTGCAGGAACAGCTTTAAAACAACCAGATACTGCTGGAATGATCAAAGCTGGTCCCCAAAAAAGAAAAATAAGAGAGGAAGATCTAATCCAGGTTTATTATTCCAGTGGGGGGGTTGGAAATAGGGAGGACAAGGCTCCTTTTTGGGCAGTGTGGGTTGTAAGGGCCCTGCAGGGTGGTGCTTAATGCACGTTAATTATACATTACCACATCGCTGAGATGCCAGACCAGAGGGTGAGTATGGCTACGAGGGAAGAAACTGGGATAAAAGACGAGTGGAGAGGAGAATTGAAATTGGTCTTGCTGGTAACCAAGGCTCAAAGTCACCCCTCGTGTTTGCTGCCTGCTGAAGGCGAGCAGGGAGATGGGGATTTGTAGCTGAGTCAATATTGGCACATCAGAAATGGAAGACAAACCGGGACTGACCTGGAGGTGTTTCCCTGTGGGTCTCCAGCTGTGCTGCTGGGGAGTTTTGGGAAGGGCTCACCCGTGGGTGTTTCCCTGGCACGCAGCAACCATCCCACTGCGGCTCCACGTGCACGGTCCCAGCTCCTCTGGAGCAGCAGCATCACAGGACACCCAGATACAGGGGCAGGTGTACAGCCTGGGAGCTGTTCCAGGTCCACATTTTGAACCAATCCATCCCTTTTTTCCCAGGGAGCAGCCCCAGCGAAGCTCTGCTTGGAGCTGTGCTGCTGCTTGGACAAATCGGGTCAGGAAGGTGCTGCAGCACCTGGGCATTGGCAGCGTCCTTCATGAGCAGTGTCTGGATGACACCTGGGAACTCCCTCAGACAGGAATTTTCTCCAAGTGCTGCTGTTTGCTTTCTAGGGCAGCTTTGCCCAAATCTGCAGTGGCTGTAATTGCAGTTTTTCTTTTGTCTCATTAATAATCTCCCATTATTTATTTAACTGACAAAGCAATGGAGGTTTGGGGATCTTCTGTCTACGCTTGGGCTTCTTGAATCATGCGATGGTTTGGGTTGGAAGGGATCTCAAAGCCCATCCAGTGCCACCTTCTGCCATGGGCAGGGACACCTCCCACTGTCCCAGGCTGCTCCAAGCCCCGTCCAGCCTGGCCTAGGACTCAGTGAATCCATGGAAATTTGGTTATCTTTCACTTGATAAGGTTTCAGTGTGGGGTGGAGGCAAAAGTGAGACCCCCCACCTTGTGCACACATTAAATGTTTGCTCCTCTCTTTATCCATGCTAAGAAAAGCTCTGTATTTCTCAGCAGAGCCGAGTGCAGCTGACTCATCCTCGCATCACGGACCTGAAGTTTCTCAGAAATACAAGGAAATGACTCTCCTGATATAATTTCTTGCCCCCCAAAGTAGCATCCAGTTGCTGACTAATATCTGGCTGTGGCTCCGACTGCTTTGGTGGGAAGTATGAATTCTTTATGGCACCTCAGGGGGCTGCCTAATAGCTTTATCAGATAATTACAGTGCTGGAAACAATGTGTGATGTGCGCTGTGGCATGGGGATTTGGGATGCACCCCACCTCCCCGGGCTCTTAGCATTAATATCTTTTCTTCCCTCACCCGTTTCGAACAGCACAGGATGAGCTGGAACAGACGGTGCTGCCTCGTCCCTTTTGTCCCAGCCCAAATCCCAGACCTGCTGCTTCTCACCCTGTCACTCTGAGGGAAGCTCTGTGCTTACAAGCTCGGCCTGGCTCTGCTCCAGCACTTGGGAAAGGTCATCCGTGCCTCTCCCAAGGACATCTGGCAGGATAAGGGGCTCTTTGCCCCTCTGAGGGAGGAATTGAGTGGTGGATGGCAAATCTGGAAGGCTTTGGTGTAGTTCTGCGCCCTCAGTGCTGGGTTAGGGTGGTGGAATAAAAGCTCAGGGTCATTTTTGAATACAATGCACATTTTCTGTGAAGATTTTTGCATTTAGGATATGAAACACGTGGCTCCTGAGCAGCCTCGGGGACACTGCTTCATTCTGGGAAGGCTGAGTCACAGTTCCTAAATATGACAAGTTAATATTAACAATAAGTGGGGTCAGAAGCAGGAGGGAAGAAGCTGAAAGTCTGAGGAGAAGATGTCTCTTAACCTTTTCGGGCTGGGAACACAACTCCTTGTAAAATGAACCACTCTGTATTAGAGGGCCTGAAATCCAACCTTAAATTAAATGCTTGGCTGAAGTTAAACCTCCTTCTGTAGAACTCCCCAGGGGCTGGAAAACTTTCCTTCCAAGGAGGTGGAAGAAGTGGACAGGGACCTTTCACCACCCCCTCCATCCACTCCTTGCTCCTGTGACCCCTCCGTGTGACCGAGCCAGGTGGGAAAATTTTGTGAGGCAGCTTCCTGGGTGCTGAACTTTGTATGATATTCCTTATTTTTGGCACATCAAACGCCTCTGAGAACAGAAAACGATGCTAATCGTGTGTTTGTGCACTTAGAAATATCAACTCATCGACTTGCAGAGCCAGGAGATGGAGGAAGACTTGGAGGAGTGAAATATAAAATTCTCTTCCATCATCAAAGTAGCAGCATCAAGCCATGACCTCTCTGTGTTCAGACACGCTGCAAGCCAGAAGCAGAATTTAAATGGGCCTGGCCTCCTCGTTGCTTAAAAAAGGGAGAGAAAAACAAGTAAAAAATTACTTTTACCAGCTTTCCAAACTCTGCTCAAAGCTGCTCTGTGGAATAATGTGAGCAGGGATTGCTTTTCGCTCGTTTTTGCCTTTCATCTCCACGTACCTGTACCAGTGTCCAGGTGTGCAACACCTGAGAAACACCTTGGGAGCCTCCTCAGTGCCACCCTCAGCCTCCTGATACTACCCAAATACACCTCCTGCAAGGGAATATTTCAATTTTTTCTGGAGATAATCACGACTTCTCCAGGAATTTGGTGAGAGCCATGGGGACATTTGATGTTTAAACTAGAAACTCCTTCTAGAAATGTTAAACCAGCGACAACTTGAATTTCTCAGCTGACTCTTCAAGGACATTTTGTGGCCTCTCTGCTGTGAGTTCTGGGTGTCACTTGTCTCAATACCTGCACTCAAACACGTGCCTTGACGTGGAAATGATGAGCCACAAGCTGTCCCATCAGTCTGTCTGAACGTTTAACATCACGGGCTGCTCAGACCAGGATCTTTACAGAGAGCAAAATCCAAGGGCTCCATGGCATGGACAGTCATTTCCTGCTCGATGTATAATTTATTCTGGTCAGGTCAGGCTGTATTCCTTATATAACAGCCCAGTCTGGAAAAAGGAAATTTATTTAATATTTTTGCACCTTCTGTAAAGTTAATTTATGAATTCGAGCAAGGTGTTTTACCACAGCACAAGACATTCAGCTGTGTAATGATTATAATGTTAAGCAAATATTCTTAAGCTGTTTGGACATCAGGGAATTTGGAAATCAGGTGTTCCTACATATCATTCCTATAGGCCTGGATTATTCTTGTAGGTGAGTCACATTTATAGATATCTATAGATATATGTATATAGATATATAAAATAAGGGGACTCTTTGTTCTTTCAGTCAATCCCAGCAGCTGTATAAAGATTTAATTTATTTTTTTATAATTTTAAGAGTTAATTTCTACTCCGAAAGTCTCCTGAAGCACTGGCTGCACAATTTACAAAGTCTTCCTGCTCCCCTCCAAGCTCATCAGGAAAGAACCTGGCACAGACCCTCCTTCCTGTGGGAAGCACCCGAAAGTGAGGGATTTTCTCCCTCTGAGGAATAACTCTGTTCAAATTTCTGTGTCCTACCCCAAAATGTTTCGTGAAATTAAGTATTTTTATAAAATCAAGGAGATAAATCAAATTTAGGATAGCAGTGGCTGCTGTGACCTTTCGTTTTGCAAAAACGAAAGGAGGGGAAAATGGTTGAGCTTCCAGTCCTCATTTTTTAAAAGCCTGGAGTTATTTTCCTTGGGGAAGGACAAATTTTCAGTCGCACATCATCAAACATTGAATGTGTTTGCTGCTTATGTAAAGGAGCACTTTAGCCTGGTGAGAGACAGGAGATTAAAACAAGCAGGCTGCATCCCTAAATTCAATTGTTTTCCTGGGAGATGCCACTCAGCCTGGCAAGAGATTGACACCGTGTCAGCTCTGCTTCTCTCAAATTGCCCTCAAGCGAGGTGCCCTCTAAATCCGTCCCCGAAAACCGCGGCGGCCGAGGCGGCGCTGGGTGAAATTAGGGAATTAAATTTCTGGGAAAGTCTTATCCGAGTGCAGGGAGCCCTTTCCAACGGGATCATTTGTTTGAACGCTAAATTAAGCAATCCCCCTTTCCACAGAGCTCCGAGGAGTGTCAGAAGGGGCCAGGAGTGAATCTTCTGCTCCCCGTGGAGGGAAACACCTTTGCTTTGCCTGTCGGTTCCCCACTCCCTCATTGACCTCTCGGCCACGGGTGTATCCACGATAAATTGACACATTTAGGAGGATGTTGTTCCTGCAGGTGACACTAGATCTGTGTCACAGGGCTTGGAACAAACGGTGGCACTCGGAGAGGAGGTGACGGCTCCGGCCTCGTGCAGTCGCGGTTTGACGGCGCTAACGGGGAACGTGATGGGGATTTGAGGATGGCTGGGAGCAAAGGCTGGAAATAGCCAAGAGATCCTGCTGGGACCTTGTTTTCCTATCAGTCCTTATCAGGCTGGACGCTGCCAAGAGAAGGGGTGGGGATCAGATCCTGATTAGACACCAGGGTTCTCTTATCACCTGCAGCGCTGCAACAGCAAAATGCTCCAGCCCGGGCCCTGGCAGGGCAAGCCCAGCGTTAGAATTTAATATAAAAACTGGGATCGGAAAAATGATAAAATGCCTGTGCTCCTTGTAAATGTCCTGTTCTTTCCTGCCCTGTCTCCCTGCGTGCAGGTCGTATGAAAATCTTGGGTTTAGCAATAAACAAAAAGATGTGAACAGCAGCAGGGCTGGTGTGGCACAGCCTGGAAGCTGGGGATCCTCGAGGCTTTGGGAGTAGGAAGGAATTATTTCCCTTAATTATTAAAACATGACCACCCCTGTTTGCTGGTTGCTTACCTAAACTTTCCAAACCTCAGCGAGTAACAGCGATGTACATTTTAAGGACATGTTTTTGCACATTGGGATGTGTGAGATCCAAAATACAGATTATTTACATAATAAATTTTACATAATACTGCAATAAGGCTGAGGGGCCCTAATTCTGGGCACTGGTGTTTGTGTGTGGATGAATTTGAAGAGAAATAATAAGGAGGTCAGATATCTTGGCAAAGGAATTTGGCCATATTTCCTCAGCTTGAGGAGTCTATTTTTATCCTTTTCCCCTCTCCCTTAAAAATTGTAATCAGATTTCGGGTTTTCAAGGCTGGAAAACGCAGGCAGAGCATGATATGAGTTGATTTTTGCATGTGAGCTCCGTTGTGTCTAAGCAGCCTTTTAGGGCTGCAATATTGTTTAATTTATACCCAAATCTCTGGTACTTGATGAGCATAAAGCTGGTGATGAGCTCTGAAGAACAAATATCCAAAGGGTGTTTCTGAGGAGCATTTCTCTTCCAGAAGGGCTGCCAATTAGCTTTAGGATCAGGAAATGAATGACAACCTGGAGAATGTTGTGTCTGAGGCAGATCTGGCTGGGCTTTAAAGAAATGCAAACAGGCAGTGATTAAAATTAGCAGCAAAAAGCCGAACTCGCTTGGTGTGGTGAAATCAAAACCTCAGGAGTTAACGAGGGCTTTGGGTGGAATTTTCATCAAGTGTAACATTTATGGAGGAAAGATTTTGGTTTTTAGTGATTGACCATCAACAGCTCATGGAAATGAGACCTTGTGATCTAAAACACACGGATAATTTGAGGTGGTTTTATTATTGAAACCCAATTTTTTTCTATTTTTGCCTCAGAGAGGAGCTGTGTTTTTGGCCAATGTAAAATTCCTGAAGTAATTCAGTCAATCTCTCCAGTCTGTTCTGGAGAGATGCATTTCCCTGCCAGGGGAGACCTGGGGCTTTTGACCAAGAATCCTAAAAACCAAACCAAGTTTTCAACCCCTTAAGGTGTTCCAAGGATGCTTTGGGCTCTGATCAGAGCCTGTGTAGGTGCTGGTGGTGGCCTTGGGGCCAGAAGTCCCCTGGAGATGGCAAAGGTCCCCAGGAGGCTCCTGATCTGCTGGGATGCTCCCTCCTGCTCCCAGAATTGTCCCTTTCCTCTGGTCTTTGCAAAAGACACCAAAAATCATGGAAAAAGTGGATTTCAGGCAGGAGGAGCCTGAAGTTTGAGTGTCCTTCCCAAAAGCACAATTTCTGTGCACTGGGAAAATCTGGCGTTCCCTCTTGGACACGATGAGTTGTGCAGATATGTTGAGAAAAAATCTGCTGTTTTTAATAGATTTTAAGAGGATTTTAGTTCATCCATTTAAATAAAAAAATCTGTAGCAACAGCATCTAAAAAATTGTTTTCATGTTTGTTTTGAACTTTAAATTTATACCAGCAAACCCCCACCTTCTGTAGGAAAATATTTGCAACAAAGCAAGGACTGAAAAATCCATTTGGTTTAAAATAGATTATTATTATTATTATGATTCAGGCTCGACAAGTTCTGTAGCACAAACCTTCCTCCACTTGGATTTTAACCACTTAAATAACTGGGAAAAACTGTGCTCCAAGTGGCTAAAACCCCATAAATTTACCCTGAAGACCCAGTGGTGCTTCATTCCATATTAACTGATGTTTCCTGCTGTGAAAAGTAAGTTCTCTCTTAGCAAAATGGCTTTTCTGTTCTGCCAGGCAATTTAAAATTAAAGGTTGACAGGCCATGCTAATGAAATAAAGCAATAAACATTTTCTGACAGGTGCAAAATACAGCCCTGGTTCGATAAGATGATATTTGGGGGGAAAAATTTGCTTGGTAAATCTAATTTGTGTCAGCTCAATATTGGCTTGAGCATCAAATTCTAATTTATTGAAAGCACCAGCAAATACAAGAGCCATTTGTTAACACAAAGCATTCAATCTATAAGGACCAACTTCATGAAATTTAATTTTCTGAGCCAAAAAAGACAATCAAAGCAAGAAAAGCAGGAAAAAAGCCCCTCATGTCGGAATAAAGGGAACTGCAATTTTAGTGGGCGAAAATATTTAATTTACCATGAAAAAAAAGGGGAAAAACCTCTATGAAATGAAATAATCTGACAGGGTTTTTTAGCTGTTGCTGATTTTTATTTCTATTTTCCCTCTTTTTAGCGGAAGCACTGATATTCCAACCCTTTTTCTGGCCACTCTTGCAGAGATTTTTATGGATTGAGAAGGAAATGTTGAGCAGTCGGAACGAGATGAGCTGGAAGGTCCCTTCCAACCCAAACCATTCTGTAATTCCGTGATCCTCCAGTGTTTAAATCTCCACCAGTTTCCCCAGTTTGCCGTTCTCCAAGCTGATTGAGATGGGGGTGAGACTGGGAGGGAATTTCCCTATTATTTATTTAATATTGGGGTTAATTGGAATTCCTGCATTTCCACTTGGGTGAGGCCAGCGGAGGAGCACGTCAGGCATTTTAAATGTGCTTTTAATTCCATGGTTTTCCATGGACCTCTCTTCCAAGGATGGTTGCTTTGTGTCACATTTATTGTGCTGGAATCCCACCTCCTGAAGGGCTGCATTCCAATGATGGAATTCCAAATATCACGTTCTATTATATTTATTATAGTTATAAATATAAATAATATGTTTATGTGCTTATGATGTATTTGTAAATATAAATATAATGTTTATGTATTTATAAATTTTTATTTATATCTTTATGTCTTTATTAGGTTCCCCAGTGTGGTTTTATTTTTGAGGGGAATATTTCATCAACCTCAGTGGAAACCAGGAGCAATCATCTCTCCCAAGGCCTTGGATTTTGGGTTGGATTCCGATAAAATTGATAATTGAGAATCAGAGATCTTTGGCATCTTTTGGGGGGCTGGAAATCTTGCAAATATTTTTTCCTTCACTCTCTTACTTGCAGAAATTTTATGTTATTTTCCTCTTTATGAACACTCTGCTAATGATCTAATTGGACTAAACAACTATAGATTAATCTGCTAATTAAGCATGGTTAACAAGTTTCTGGGTTTATGACACGTTTCCTTATTGGATATTGCACAAGGCTGGAATATTTTGGGAATTTCTTTATGATGGCATTCCCAAACCCATCAGCCAGACAGAGAGTTTGGGACAGATCCTGGGTGGGAATCCCTCCCCTTTCCAGAGGGTTGATTGACGAGGGTTTCCAAGGTTTAAACACCCAGAACGCTCCAATCAGCAGGGTTAGGTGGAATTTAAAAAGAGATTTCCTTGGAATTAGGATATTCAAACGTGTTTAAATTCCCCTCGTGGTGCAGCTGAGGGCGACGCTGGATTGTGGAGCAGGGATTCCTCCAGCTGTGCCTCCCCTGCCCAGCAAAACCGGACATCCAAACCTCTTCTGCCTCCAGCTGCCCCCAAAATTTGCTCTAAACCACTGGAGAGACTCATCCTGAAATATCAGCACTGGTGCCAGGCTGGGAATTGTGCTGGCTGGCAAAGCGATGTGGAAGGATCTAAAATCCATGGAGGTTATTAAACGATCCTTCTGCTGTTGTGGCTTGTGGGGATTGCTCCTATTTATTCCTTGAACAATTTTTGGGTTTATTTTTTTTCCCCTCAAGTAGGTGTGAGGGGAATATTTCTCAATTTTGTACGTTGAGAGCTCATCCAAGCCCATAAAAATGGGCCAAAAAAGAGGAAAAATCCACATGGCATATTTACAGCCAATTATTTTCCTGATTCTTCCTTTCTTCAACTCACAAGTTTTATGGGAGCTTCAGCTTTATCCATTTTACACTCCAGCAAGCTTTGCAAATAAATACTGATGGTTAAGAAGAGTTACTGATCTATTCTTAAGCCCAGCTTGAGAGGAGCTGGAGTTCTGGGGCTCTCTGGATCCCATCGATCCGTGTTAAACGAGCAGCTCATTCCTCGTGGGCAGCTCGTCTGTCCCTTTCAACCACGGACTTCTGGAGTGCTCTAAACTTTAGAGGTGTAAAAATAAAAAAATTGTCTGTATTCGTCAAGTTTTTCGTTACTTTTTGGTTCAAAATCGAAGCTCACGGCGCTGCAGCTGCGCTCAGCAATCCAGACCGGGCACAGCTCACAATGGGGCTATTTTTGGGGAATGTTTTGCTTGTTAAATTTCTGCAGGATGGGGGAAGAGGCCTCTCATCTCCTGCTGAAAACCTCTGGTTGTTGTGTGGCTTTTGCACTGCAGAGTTTTTAGGGCGGCGTGCTCCGCCCTTATCAGCAAGTGCCGACTGCCACCTCTGGCTTTTTTGGGAATCTCATTTCCATCTGGATCACTGGGATCTTTGGGATAACTGGTGTCTTCATCCTCGGTGTTTTTTGACTCCAAACTGTGTAGCTCTGAATGGAAATGTTTTTGGTGGGTGTCATTCTTAGCAGCAGCGCCCGGATATCTCCATTAAAAGCTGTTTTAGTCCAGAGATTAAGGAAAATGGTGGTGGATGAGTGGGATAAGGTGAGGATTAACACATTTCTGTCCGTACCCTGGTTAATTATATCATGTTTGGTACTTAAATGCACAACTCCTGCACTTTTTGGGTTTCAGGATGTCTTTGTTGAATTGAAACATGGTATTTTCCACCTCTGGAAGGGTCCAAGGCCAGGCTGGATGGAGCTTGGAGCAGCCTGGTCTAGTGGAAGATGTCCCTGCCCATGGGGGACGAGCTTTAAGGTCCCTTCCAACCCCAAACCATTCCAGGATTCTATGATTTGGCACTGCCAAGGATCCAGGGGCAGCCACAGCTTCTCTGGGACACCCGTGCCAGGGCCTCCCCACCCTCAAAGGGAGGAATTTCTTCCCAATATTCCAGATATTCCCAATATCCCATCCAACCCTGCCCTCTGTCCAGTGAATACTGGATGTAAAGGGTTTTTTTCTTCACTGCTGTTTCCCTGGCCTGAGTGGAAAGAGTTTTGATGAAGATTTGGCCATGCAATTCCTGCTTTTTCTGCGTAAAAGCCCTCAAAAGCAAGTAAAATTCATCTGGGGTTTGTTAATTTGGGGTTTTTTTCAATCCTTTACTTAATGGAATCACTTAAAAATTAAGGTGCTCATGAGAGCTACCCAAGCACACGTGAAATCCCATAAATATTTTCACGGAGCTGTTGGGAAAGAATGAGAAAGCCAAGCGCAGAAGTTTCTTCCTGGTGCACACCCGAGGTGAAGGTGCCTATTTAAAGGACCCGAGAGGATAAAAGTGGATTCCATGGAGATGGGAGGCTTTATATAGCCTAAAAGGATAATTGCATCGCTGTGAATTTTCCTGGGCTGGGACAGGGCTGTGATTTGGATTCCATGGAGCCGGTGGATCAAATTAGCAACGGCTTCATTGGATGGAAATAACCTTCAATATTTTTCTATTTAAAGCAGCCACGTGGTTTGCCACCAGCTTTGCACCGCTGAGGTCGCGGTGCTCCTCGTTCCTTGGCGGTTCCTTCGGGAAAACTTGACTTTGGATCCGCTTCTGAGTCCGTTTGGATCTTTTTTTTCTCCCCCCCAGAAACAAGGGGCAGGATGAGTGGGAACGGCCTCGAGTTGCACCAGGGGAGGTTCAGGTTGGATTTTAGGGGAAAAATGAAAATATGGCCCCAAATCTGCTCCTAGAGACTTTTCACTAAAAATTTCCTTTTTTTGCTGAGATAAATCAAACCCAATCCTGCGCTCACCAAGCAGCTTGAAGGTCCAGGTTGGTTGAATGACCAAATTCGTTAAAATAATTCAACTTTGAGTAAATTTACCTTGTGTGTTTAATCCCATTTTTTTTTCTACTTCTCTTTTATTGTATGGGGGCCTCTTGATACATTTATTATTTCACACTGAGTGGTCTCTTATCACCCTAAATTTACTCTTCTATTTTCTTATTAAAAACATTTTAACAGGTGAATTTTTGTTGGATGGGTAAGAAAAATTGCATTACATTGNAATATTTGTTGGATGGGTAAGAAAAATTTGATTAAATTGAAACATAATTTTTAATGGTTTTTTAGTCATTTTTAATGTTGTTTTAGTGGTTTTAAAGTATTTTCAATTGTTTAATTTAAAAATTATTTTTAATAATATAATTTTAATAATTTTTCTAGAATTTTAATTTTTATTCTTTTTTTTTTTTTTTTACTGTTTATCTTCATTCTCTTCTCTTGCCATATTGTGATTATTTTTTCATTGATTGATCACATCCAGGTATTTGAAATTGGGCAACAGGAACAATTGATTTGATGTGTCTACAAAAAGTGGGAAATCCGGATGTGCTGAGCATATTCTCGTGTAAATCTTCAGTAAAAATATCGTTTGTATGAGAAATCTTTCAAGATTTCATTCACAATAATTTAATGCATTTCGGGGATTTCGTGGTCTGCATGTGAAAAGGAAATTTCCAACAGAGAAATAAAACTTTTCTTACCTTTTGGTAAAATCTCTCATAATCTGTGCAAGGAATATCATATTTAATTCCATATTTGACCCCATCAGCGTCCTCTTAATGCTCTTTTTTGGAAGTGGAATCTTTCTTCCCATGTGGTATTTGTGGATCATCACAGGAATTGTTTTTAAGGAAAGTAATTTTCTGAAGATGCAATTTTTATACCTGATAATTAATGATTATCTGATGAACAATAATAGCATAGTGAAGTAGGAAATTTAATTCTCATTCAGAAGTTGGATTAAACACAGGAATCCTGAGGGCCAGGAATGTTTATGGGTTTTTTTGTTTGATTTTTTTGTCCCACCCCCTCGTGAAAATCCGTGCGTTTTCAACTGATTTCCTTCAAATCTTTTTAATCCGGAGGTTGAAGATGTTTTGGGAGGGAGAGGCAACTTTAATGGGAATATCGTGTCCCCAGCCCCCTCCTGAACTGCGGTGTTCAATCACAAGGTGGCACTTCTGCCTCACAGATGACTTTTTCCCCTCCCTCGCTTTGGGTCCAGCTCCCCAAACCGCCAGCCTGGCTCCATCCCGCTTTGCTTTTCCCTGGGAATAAACATTCCTGACGTCCCTGGAACAGGAGCTCTTAATGCAACTTCAATTCAATACAATTTCAACTCGAATTCAGCCCTGGAATGAAAACACGGGGTAAAACCATAAATAGGAGTGAGGTTGTAAAGCTTCGTTTTCTTTTCGCGCCCTGAACTTTCCCTAAAGTGGTTGAGGTCAGCGAGGTGCTAAAACTGCCCCTATTGGTATTTTTAATGGATGAATTATCCCTCATTTTATCTGAATTTTATTATTTCTTTCTTAATTATTTCTGAATTCTGTTATTTCTTACATCATTTTCATTCAAAGCTCGTAACCCCTTCCCGTGTCCCAGGAACGTGCTGGGAGCTGCTGGAGTCAGGCTGGGATATTCCAAAAGTTGAGTTATTTTATTTGTGAGTCCAGGTATAAAATGACTTCTGCAATGGGCTTTCACACTTGCCTTGGTTACTGAAGACCCAGGTTTTGTTCCTCTCTTTGCCTTGGGAATATTTTGTGACTTGGAGATGGTTTCTCCCAGGAAACTCCTGAGCGAGAAGGACAACTCTGGCTTTTTCCTCCCGTTGGCCACTGAAAATGCTGGGTGTTCTGAGCCCTTGAGAAGATTTATTCCTGCAAATCCCTGGATTTGGCCAGGTGTTTGCACGGAGTGGAGTCAAGTGAGGCTCTTTATGGGATTGGGAATTCCTCGGACACCTGGAAGTTGAGCTGCAGGAAGAGCTGTAATAAATCCCAATGTCTGGTTTCCCTCACTTCATATTTATATTCCTCCTTTTCCTCGTGTCCCTCCTCTCCCTGTTCCTGACCTACAACGTCAATTCCAATCCCTCCTGATGGAACTTATGGATAAATCTCTCCTGGATCACTGGGAGCAGATACAGACCCCAGATAATTCATAACAAAAATGATTAAGGATGATTGACTGCAGCACATATTGGGGTTTTTCTGGGAGGCATCCAGCTCCATGAAGAGTTTGATGGGGTAACGGTGTTGTAGGTAACTTGTAGCTCAAAAACTCTTGGATTGGGTTTTTTTAATGTTTTTTTCATCACTTTTCCTTCATTTTCAGAATAAATGAAACAATTTTAAGAATAGTGTTAACCTACCCAAAGCCTGTGGTGTGGAATTCAACCTCACCGAGCACTGGATGCAAATTAACATTTTTCCCATATTAATTTCCTAACCTATCTTGGTTTTTCCTTATTTTGCCTGTGAATTCCTTCTTATTTTATTATATTTGGATGCCTCTGCTGAGCTCTGGCAACCAGAAATCCCTTTGCTCCAGAGCTGACGCTTCAGGTAGGTCAGCAAATAATCCAAATATCCAGATGGGATGCCCAGGAAGGATTGGACCTCCTTTTGGACAGCAGGAAAGCCCTGAGCTTTGTCTCAGCTCTTAAACACAAAAATAAAATTGTATTTTTAGCTTTAAAGGTGGCTCTGAGGTGGAGGGGATGAAGTGATTCTGCTTTCTCGTGCATCTGCTGCCTCCCCTAAACCAGAGGAATTGACATTTAAATCGGTTTAGGCCTTGCTTAAGTTCAGTTTTACCAGGTGATGTCAGGATAAACATTGGATCAGATCATGCAGGATGAAGGATCCTGACAGCAAAAGGAGCACTCATGGAGTTGTTTGTTTTCCTGGAGAATTTCTAGGGATTATTTTCCCTCTCTGGCTAAAATCTCGTCCAAATGCGGATCTGGGCCTAAAAGGCTCCAAGCTGCTTCAGCAGAACGAGGTGATTTAGCCCAAATTGAAGGAGATTTAATTTAAGGACTTCTTTAATTTGCTTTTTAATTTTGAACAACGATTTAGAGAATTTCTGTGCTTTGATAAGTTGGGGTTGTTGATTGTTTTGGGGTTTTTAAACCTGTCATTTTGGGCCTTTTTAATCCCTGTTCCAGGATCTGAGTAACTGCTGTGTGTGTTTTGTCATCCCTACCCCAGGATTTAAATAATTTCTGTGTGTGCACAGTTCATTTATGAAATTGATGCCACAGAGACGTGCAAAGCATGAAAATAAAAGCAAAATTCTCATTATTTTTCTCGGGTGCCCCCAAGAACATCCCCAAGTCTGAGATGTGATTCTCCTTTCTCTCTTTTTCCCTTTTTCAGCTCTTCATGTGTTTGTGAAATGCTGGGAAATATTAACTGACCTTTTTTATATATTAAAAAAAAAGCAGATTTTTCAGCCAGGCACCGAATTTCCATTGATTTTTACATTATTTGGTTTTATTAGGTTTTGCTGTTTGTTTGTCCTTAACGTAGCGTTGGATAAAAATTAATTTATTTCCTCAAAATCTCATTTTTGCTGTGGAAAGGTTGCGTCCAAACCTCTTTCCACCCTTACTGTGACGACCTTTTTCAAAGTCCTGAATCTCCACCAATCAGGACAAATAAATGCAATAACCAAGAAGGTTTTGCTGACATCCTGTGAAGTTTTCAAGGGGACTTTATGTTCCTAATTTGAGTTCGTCTGGCAAAATTCTTGGTCTGTTTTCTTGAAATGTGAATAATGTGGGATGATATTTTTATTTTTATTT
>VZRR01002593.1:35349-67795 GCA_013398015.1 Oreocharis arfaki
AGGGCTTGGAGCAGCCTGGGACAGTGGAAGGTGTCCCTGCCCATGGCAGGGGTGGCACTGGCTTGTTTTTAATGTCCCTTCCCATTCTCTGTAGATGTTTGACTGTAATCACTCAGCTTTGATCCACTGCCAGTATTTCCTGTCGTTTCTGCCCCACAGTCAGGAGTAAAATTGTATTTTTCAGCTCACCGGGATGGCTTGGTCCTCTGGAGAGGAGCTGGGTCCCACCGGGGGCTGGTGTGGGGGAACATTTCCCCTTTCCAAAGCAGGTTTTGGAGCATTGATCCCTTCCGCTCCCTTGTTTGTGCGATGAGGAAATTGTGGGTTTGGCATCCCGAATTTCACAACGCGATTTCTGTTCGTGCTCACATAAACCTCGGATGGGGGGGCTGAGATTCTGCTTCTCCCGCACTTCGCCGAGCAAATCACGGTGGCAGAGCCGCAACTTGTTTTTGTTTCCCAGTGCCTTTGAACAAGTGATTTTATTGCTACTCGAACGGGAATTTGGGAGGATGAGGGGGTTGCTTGGCAACTAAACTGCAGTGTTTGCGCTGGTACCTGCTGGGCGCCTTCTCCCTCTCCCAGGGAGAGCAGAGACTTCTCTGTTCTCATCTGTCGCTCCCGCAGGACCTGGTGCTGCTCCTGGAGCCTGTTCTGTCCTGCCTGTTCCCCCCGAGGGCCGCGGGAGCTCCGTGTCACCGCTCATGGAAATCCCCGGCCCTTCTCCGGAGGTTTGCAAGCTGATTTTAGGGAAATTCTCAGCCTTTGAAGGGTGCGACAGCAAAACCGTGCCCTGCGGTTGGCGGAATCACGGGTTTGGCTCGGGAGGGACCTCAGACTCACCTCATTCCACCTCTGCCATGGGCAGGGACATTTTCCACATCCCAGATCATCCAAAACCCCACCCAAGCTGGCCTCAAACTGCAGCCTGTCCTACTTTCCAATCAGAGAAGAAAGACCTAAGCCTACACCCTTCCAAAATGATCCTTTTAACCTAAGCATTAGCATTACTTAAGCGGTTTTTAACAAGGCTTCAAGAAGGTCTGAATGAGCTTTTTCTCAGCCTACCAACAAGGATAATGGTAAACGATAACGGGAAAAAAATCCCAAAAGTCTGGGAGAAGGAAGGCCCCGAGTTTGCAGAAAGTATTAATCCTGGCGGGCTGGGCAGCCAGCAGGAACAGCCTTCAGCAGCCCCCGTGTTTTATTTCATTTTTAACTGAGTCTTAAGGTGACAATCTGTCTTTTATTAACGGCAACTCCAGCTAATCCGCTCTTCTTTTTTTCTTTTTTCTCTTTTTTTTTTTTTTAGGAATTGAGAGAAGGCAGAATGTATCCCGAGATTAGTCACGCTCCACGACGGGATGTGCACACAAAGGGCCATGTTTTATTCATGGCTGATATGCAAAGTGGATTTCCAAATAGAAACCTGCTCCCCGGCCTCCTACAGCACCGTGTCTAACACCGGTTTGTACAAACGCTCTCTTGAGAACACGTGGTTTAAAAAAGAGGGGAAAAAAACCCCAAAACCCCCCAAACCTCTTTCCCTTTTACCGTATAGACATCCCTGGGATGCTTAGAAATTATTTGTCCTGTGCAGAAGTTAAAAACGAATGAAAATTGCAAAAAAAACACCCCAAAAACTTTATGGAGATGACGGAGGTTTTTCTGAACTCTGTTTGATCCTGAAATGATTTTGCGTGAAGAACTTGGCAAAAACTTTCCTGTTATCAAGAATATTAAGAATTTTTAAGGGGCACAAAACACAGGAGGCCTGGAAATGTGGATTTTCGAGGTTTCCCCAGACTTGCCCAAGCTGAATAGCTGAATCCTGGTCCTTTGAGTGGTATTTTAAGAGGAAAATGAAATATATTTCCTTCCCTTTTTAGATAATGGTTTGTGAACCCTACTCGGAGAACTTTTATATCAGGGGGCATGGACAGCACAGCCTGGGAATGATTTCTAGGATGAGAGAACTTTGGAGTATCTGGAAACCCTTTGGGATTCAGGCAGAAATTGCAGGAAAATCTTCATTAATTGAAGCGTGGTGCAGGCAAAGAGACCCCAGAGCCCCTTCCAGAGCCTAAAGGGGCTCCAGGAGAGCTGGGGAGGGACTTGGGACAAGGGATGGAGGGACAGGACAGAGGGAAGGGCTTTTCCCAGTGCCAGAGGGCAGGGCTGGATGGGATATTGGGAAGGAATTGTTCCCTGGGAGGGTGGGGAGGGGCTGGGATGGAATTCCCAGAGCAGCTGTGGGATCCCTGGCAGTGCCCAAGGGGCTCCTTCCCCTCTAATTTTCCATCTGTACCTTTGTATCCACGGGCTGCCGACTGAAAGCAGCTCTTGGAGGGAAATTTTGGAATCTTAAATACTTTGCTCCTTCACCTCTCCAACTTTCCCAGCTTTGAGTGAGAGACCATGAGCAGGGAGGACACTTTCCCCCCCTGAAGAAATCATTAAGATCTTTTAATATTGAATTTACACCCCAAATCCTGCCATGGGTGGGGAAAAAAACCAATTTTTGGGAGGGGAAAGCAACTTTTGTGGGAAAAAGCAATCAAATAAAGGCAAGATGAGGAGTTTTATTACACACACAGCCAGGCTGAAGTTTATAGGGAAGGTCTCATCATGTGGCACCTCAGCTTTGCCCTTGAGCCTGGAAAAATGATGGCACAAGGGTTTTCTTTTCCAAGCCAGGCATTCCGGCGTGGAAGGGCTCAGGAATTAGGGAGGGGGAACTGATTCCCACCTCCCTCTTGATCCTCCTGAGGGAAATTGGGCTCATCCCACTCCGAGGCCGCCCTTGGCTGGGGGTGTGGAAGGAATATTGCGTTTGCTTCGACCTCCACGAGCGAGATTGGGAAAAAAGATGAAAGGATCTGCTGGAATTGAGCTCCAAGGAGGCAAAAATAGCAAAACCCACAGCTCCTATAAATGAAACACGAGAAGCCTTGGATGCAAATGTGCTAATCTCGTGTCACCAGGCATGGGCTGGGTGCGTGGGTGTCGTCTTAGGTGAGTAGTAACAGAGATTTTAAAAATAACCCCTCCAAAGAATAGTCCTGGAGGGAGGAGAGCTGCTTTTTTTTCCACCAGCCAGGCCTCTAAACGGCATAAAATATTTGCCAGAGTGTGTAGTTGATGGAAGCACAAGATTTCAGGAAGCTGGAGTGGTTTCCCACCTGTTTGTTGGCTGGTTTTTTATCTTGTAACGGCAGCAGACGTGGAGAATTCTGAATTTAAGGGAGGAAATGCTCCAAGCTCTCCACTTGACACATTCCCCGTGTCCTGTCCCTCCATCCCTTGTCCCAAGTCCCTCCCCAGCTCTCCTGGAGCCCCTTTAGGCTCTGGAAGAGGCTCTGAGATCTCTTTGCCCGCACCACGCTTCAATTAATGAAGATTTTCCTGCAATTTCTGCCTGAATCCAGACGGGTTTCCAGATGTTCCAAATACTTTCTCATCCCGGGGGTTTAATGGGGAAAAAAAATAGGATTTTAGGTGTCTGACTTCGAAAAGATCTTAACCAAAGCCATTTTCACCTCTCTGCTTTTAACCAACCCCACCCGGACAAGCCACGCCCATCACGTTGCCACACGCCAGCAAAAATTGTGGCAAAACGGACAAAAAACGCTCTTAAAATCGAAATCTCAGCGTGCTCCGGGTTTTTCAAGAAAATTCTGATTTTTTTTGGACCCTGCAGCTGAAGGTGACGCTTCGTCACCCTCACCTGGGGCTCCTTCCAGCACGCCTGGCACGGTGTGGGAGCGAGGTAATAATTTCGGTAATTAACGTGATGGATGCTTCCTATCGAACCCCTCCAGTCCAAGGAGCTGCTACTGGGATACCCCACGTGAGAACAGGAAAAAAATCCCTTAGAAATGAACCAAATCCTGCTTTTTTCCCTCCCCCTTTTCTTTTCTCCAGCCTTGCTCTGCAGCGATGCAGGGTTTGGAATGAGTTTTTACGGGTTTTCCGCCGATTTAAAACGCGTTTTGGTTTTGTCAGGATCTCGATTTTAAATGTTGTTTATCGAGTGCCAAGAAGTAGCAGAGGAGGAAGTTTTTCAGGCAGAGAACGGGGATTTTTAGGTTGTTTCCACAATTATGATTTATTAACGAAGCCCAGGAGTTTCTGTAGGATTTATTGGTGCTTGTCACGGAAAAATCAGGTCGGAACTTTGTGTTGAGCTGTTTGCTTTGTCTCAGGGTGTAAAATCTGACGGTCCACGCGGTGAAATAATAACAATATTTAGAATAATTTCTGTCTTTAAATGCTCCTAAAGTAATAACAACCATCATGCCAGCGTGAAATTATCCCTCTCTGTTTTTTTATTGAATATTTTGGGTTTGTTTTGTTCTCCCAGTTGTCTTTTCTATCCAGAAACCTCCTACTCTTCCACCAGGTGCCAAAATTTCAGGACAATTGATATATCCATAAGTTAGAAGCCCAAGATTTCTTTTTTTTCCCAATCCCCAGCATTTTATTTTATTTTATTTTACTTTACTTTATTTTACTTTATTTTACTTTACTCTACTTTATTTTATTTTACTTTATTTTACTTTACTTTACTTTATTTTNTTTTCCTTTGTTTTTTAATTTTTAAATTTTATTTTACTTTATTTTATTTTATATTTTCATTGAATTTTAAAATTATTTTACATTATTTTACTTGATTTCTTTTCTAATTCCATTCCCCAGGAGCCACGTTGTTGATCCTTTGGCGACCTGCAGCACTTTTCCGAAAATCGCTGCTGGGATTTTCATCCTGGCAGCAAAAAACTCAACAGATCTTCCCAATCGCGAGCTCCCTGATTTGATTTGCTCTTCGTTCCGACACAGAGGTGCTGACTGACCCTGCAGAACATTCCCAGTGATCCAATCAGGGGAGGGAAGATACTGATTATCCCAAATTTCCCCCAGGATGGACCGGAGATGCTGAGCTCAGCTGTTTCCCCCGTGCTCCGTAAGAGCAAAGCCTTGAAATTCAAATTTTTCCTGTAAAAATAAGGACCAAAAAATCAGATTTTTTCTGGAAAAAGCTGGACCTGGCTGGTGTTTTCATTTTGAGGGAATTTCAGTGTGTTTTGTCCATTTTGCCGTGATTTTTACTGGTGTGATGGGAGGGAGCTGTCTGGGCGTGGTTAAAATCCCAGCGATGAAAACGGTTTTGGTGAAGATATTTCCCAAGTCAGTGCACACACCTAAAATCCTGGGTTTTTTTCCCCACTAAACCCAGCCTGGACTCTCCTGCTGGTCTGCACTACAAGGAAAACCCAGGAAAATTCACACGAAATTTAACTGTGGCGTTTCCATAGCGATGATGTTTAGCATAAAAATAGCTGAAACATTTCGACGCGGATTCCGAGCCTGCGGTTCTTAACATCTCTCTTTTAAGCTGAAGTGTGGAAATAAACCCCTCATTCCAAGCACAAAAACCACGGGATGAAATATGGGAAGGTAAAAGAATTTGTCTCTGATTTAAAGACAATTAAAGGCATCTTCTCCTCAAGCTGGAATATGGAACTTGTTAAATCAAAGACGAGCTGGAAGGACCATCGTAATATAAATTTATCTCTAATTTACGATAATTAACCCCAACTTCTCTGCAAATTGGAAGGTGTAACTCGGCTCGTTGCATCAAAGGTGGGCTGAAAGGAGGTGGGAAAAGAACTTCCAGGAGCATTTCCCGAATTTTCAGAGTGATCTCCAGAAAATCTGGCAGTGCTGGTGTCTGTTTGGAGCCACTCATCACTCCAGACTCCCATTTTTTTGGGGATCTCCCCGTTTGTCCCAGCTCTGCCTCAGTGAGGAACCTCGCTGTGCTTTAGGCCCCTACAGCTGAGATGCAAAAAAAATATAAAAAAAGATCCAAAAAAGAAATTATTGAGCAGGTAAATCCTCGGAGTAACTGCTCAGAAATGAAAATCAAACCATAACCGGCATCCCTAAATGGATATTTACAGAGGGAACTGAAATATTTGGTTGACTGTGTTTTGTCATCCTGGAAAATGCTGTTTTGTCCTACTGAAAAATGCTAAAATAAATTGAAAACAGCTATTTTAGACCGTGGTGAATTCTAGTTTGGGTTTTTTATTCTAATTTTTTTCTGTCTGTCCTGATTTTCCTCACTCCTGTGGCTCAGAAACGAGTTTTTCACTCTTTTTGTGAAGAACTCACCAGAGATGACACCAGTGTCTCATTTTTGCTGCTTTTGAGGCTCCAGATAATCACAGGGAACTTATTTGGGGACTGATGTGGAAGTTGTTAAGCGGCTGTGCTTGACTTCCACTGCAAATCAGCCTTAATTAAAAGATAATTATTTGAAATTGTCCTGATCCTTCGGCAACAATATTAGAAACACGGAAGGGGAAGGCGAAGGAACTGATTTCAAATGAGACCCAGGCAATTAAAAGGAGGGTTTGAAATGGAATTCTCCTGGAAAGGCAGAGGTCAGGTACTTCCTGAAGAAAAGTTCTGGGATCCAGACTAATTCCTGGGATTTGGAATTATCGGAGCAGGGTCATTGGTGAAACAGCCGCTGGTTCAGTGGCTGCTTTCGCCAAGCTCTGCCGTAAGGAACCAATCAATAAATAATCAATAAATGCAATCAATAATTATTGCAAACCATCTTTGCAGCCAGGGAAGAATTAGAAAGTTATCCCCTGTCCCTCCTGTGCTAAAGTCACAAAGGAAGTGATTTCTGAAACCTCATCCAAAGCTTTAAACTTAAGTTATTATTATTAACTCTGTCACTATTTATGTATATAAATATAGATATAAATTTATGTAGATATAGATAGGTATAAAAATATCTTTATTTCCTGCCTAAATGTCACAAAACCTGTGCTCATATCCAATGGCAGCTAAAAATAAAATGCAAAAAAGGCTATAAAAATCAAATAAAAATGAAATTATTGGCATGTGCGTCCATCCTCTGCCTCGTGCCATTAAAAACTATTTTAAAAGCATCCAATATTCTTCTGCCTTTCTCTTAAAAACACTGGAAAAGCAAAAATAACAAAACTGTGAGGAGAATTTTAAGATGTTTTCGGACAGTTTTCCTCGCCGTAAGATTTTTGGAGTGCGTTAGTATTTTTCACATTTTTTTTGGTGAAATTATTTCAGGCACGTGTCAGAAAAAAAATGCGAATATTAAAGTAGAACATGTTTATTTAAATTGTATTAAGCAAAAGTGATAATAACTCATTTTTCGGGATAAATTTTAGAACAGAAACTCAGCACGAACTCCTGAAGGTGAGGAGATTTTAGGGAACGCTCTGAAAAATAGGAAGGTAAGGCTGAAAGTAGTAATCCATTGTATTTATTTATTTATTTCATGAGACTTGCAGAGGTGGGGTTATTTTATCCAGCTTTTCAACAAACCTGGTTCTTTCCAAATCCAGTAATTTCTGTGATCCTTCGTTATCCACAGGGACAAGGAAAAATAACTGTGGGAAACCCAGGTGGGGAAAGCAGCGTTGGAGCTGCAAGGTTGGAGCTGTTGGGGTCACAGCTGAAATTTCCAGGTAAAGTTGGAGTTTTTTTTCCAAAGAGAACCCAAAAAGACAGAGCAAACTTTTATTTTTGAGGTTTTACCCTAAATTTGAGAGATTGGAACGTCATCTTGAGCTATTTTCAGTAGAGCATTAAGGCGCAGACTCTGCGCTTAGAGATGCACAAATTTATTTATTTTTAAGTTCATCTTTTATTCTCTTTGCTTGCACTTCTGCAGTTTCCTCTCGGAGGAAACCTTGGAGATTCAGTGACAAAAAATTGCAATTCCGGGGCTCAGATGGCTGCACCGATCTCATCAGGATCTGGGGACCTGGAAAAAATATCCCAGAGGAGGGAATTTCTGGAAAAGAAAGGGTGGGATAGAACGCCCTGGAGGGGAGCAGAACCTTCCACTCCTTCCCAAGGCGCCGGTGGAATTGGGGGAAAATCCCTTTGGATGGTGGAATGCAGAGGAAATTGGGTGTGATGGGATGTGAGAGAGACCTGAGCTCTCACTGGAAGGAATAAATGAAAAATCAGATGCTATTTTCAGCCTGGAGCAGGAAACTCTCAGGAGGCTCCAAAGGGAGCAGGGAGAAGTTCACGGAGTTGAAATTGTTCCTCCAAAACTGGGGAATTCGATAATGGGAAAAATATCTCCCAGCTCCCTGCTTCCCACAGGTGGCAAACCTGGGAGAGAGAAAAATTAATTCGTGTTTTAATTCTTCACGAGGAGTTGCTGCTGAATTCCTTTTTGCGAGCCTGGTTTTGCACTGAGCAGGAGTTTGGGAAGCAGAAGCTTCCGGCCTCTTCATCTGAGCGTCCTCAGGGAATTGTGCCTTCCAGGATAGGAAAAAATAGGGATAATCAACTGCTGTCATCCTTAATCTTCACTAACAAATTCTCCCTGCTTGTTTTGGAGGTGGCAGCCACCAAGGATGAGCCTCACCAGATCAGTGATCCCATTAAAAGCAGCGACAGGGACGCTCGGGTGGGATTTGGGAAACGTTCCTGTTTCCCTCTGAGGGAACGCAAGCTCAGGTTGGAGAGGGGCATGGACTGGCATCACCCCAAACAAAAACTTGCCATTTTTTTCCAAGCATTTCCAGCAAAAGCTGGAATTCTGCAGGAAAAAGAGTTGGCTTTGTAGTTGCTGGGAGAGCCGGGAGCTGAAGGAGCTCAGCGCAGCACGGAGCCAGCAGGATCCGCTCCTGCTGGATAATTCCACCCGGGAATTTCAGCCTCGAAGGGTGTTTGCCTCTCCCAGCTCTCTTTGAACTCGCTGCTGGCACGAGCATGTGCTGCTGGTTCCTTCTCAGGAGGCGCCACTTCCGAAGCTTTTCCAGCTTTTGTTCTGGAAGTTCTGCGGGTGGGAAAAAAAAATGGGAATTTTCCTTGTGCTGGCTGCGTGTGATTTGTGTTAATTTGCAGCTCCTGCCCCAATAATTCGCCTGCCAAGCTGAGCCTTTGGTGTGGCACAGGAAACCTGAGGGTGTCCCTACGGATACACGTGAATCCAGCACTGGGATGTTCCTGCTGTTCACCTTCCCGGTGGATCCTGGAATCTGGAACCCTTTAATGTGTGCTGACTTTGGCTACAATCAAAAATGTAAGGTGCCAGTGAATAATGAAGGAGCTTCGTTTTCTCTGCAGCTCTAAAGGACAAACAGGGGAAGGAGGTGGAGAGGGGAATCCAGAACATGAATTTTTAAGTTGGTTTTTTTTTCATTCCTCAGCCTGAGGGGAGGGGAAGGAGAATCCCAAGAGCCCCCCAACAAGGGATGGTGTTTCTCCATGCTTCTGCTGTGGTGATCAGGGCACTTCACAGGGAAAAATTCCTCATTTTCAGGACATGTGTCACATTCTTTTCCAGACAAGGACATAAAGGCAAATTCAGCTCCCCCTGAGCTGCTACAGCAAAAAGTGATGGTTAGACCTCGCCTGAAATGGAAATTCTTGAAGGATTTTCAGATGTTTTCCCTCCCCAGACACTGGCAAGTAACAAAATCCAAAGGCTCCTGTCCCTCTGGAGAGTTCTGCCTCAGCTGCTGCTTAAAGAGCACATCCATGGCATTGATTTCCACTGGATTTGTTCCTCCTTGGAGCACTTTGGAATCTGAGGCTGAACAAACAGTACAAATAGCAATTAAAGACATTATAAATTGATCCTCATGTAAAATCCTGGGGAAGCCTCAGGGACAGAAAGGTGGGTTGGGTTTGTTCTGTTGTTTTTTTATTGTGAATCTGTAATTTTAAATAATTTGTTTGGCCCATATTGGCACATTCTTCAAATCCTCATGAAGGATGAGGATGAGATAGAAACCAACAGTGGCTTTCTAAACTCCTTCTCAGAGAGAGGAGCCTGGCGATTATTTATTCTGATAAATGATTGGACGAAAAGGACTCAGAATTATTTACCACAGGGTTTAAAAGCTAAAATAATAATAATAATAATAATAATAATAATAATAATAATTATTATTATTATTATTATAGTATAAGATAGGCTTTCCTGTGAGGAATGCAAAGCTGCTTCCGTGCAGCAGCAGAGCAAACACACGAGCATGTATCTATATGTATTTATATGTATTTATTTGGATTTGTATGTATTTATTTGGATTTATATGGATTTATATGTATTTATATGTATTTATAGGTATTTATAGGTATTTATACGTGCACAAATACACCTNCCTGGCGATTATTTATTCTGATAAATGATTGGACGAAAAGGACTCAGAATTATTTACCACAGGGTTTAAAAGCTAAAATAATAATAATAATAATAATAATAATAATAATAATANAAGATAGGCTTTCCTGTGAGGAATGCAAAGCTGCTTCCGTGCAGCAGCAGAGCAAACACACGAGCATGTATCTATATGTATTTATATGTATTTATAGGTATTTATAGGTATTTATACGTGCACAAATACACCTCAGCTGAACTTTTCCCCCTGGGATCCGGTGATAGGACTCGTGGGAATGGTTCAAAACCCTTCTGGGAGGTTTACAGTGGGCATCAGGAAGCATTTCTTTACTGAGAGGGTGGGTAAAGCCTGGATCAGGCTTCCCAGAAAGGTGGTGGATACCCCTGGCCTGTTGGTGTTTAAAAAGCATTTGGAGAGTGCCCTTAACAGGCTTTAACTTTTGGTCAGGCAGTTGGATTGGAACAATAAATGATTTTATATCCCCAGAATCCCTTTCCCATCCCTAAGAAGGGAGATGAGGTGAATTGCAACGACCTTCAGCTGTAAAAGTCGCTATCCCTAATTTCTGTGGTCACTTTATCATTATTTCTGTGTGCTCTGATCAGGGATTGGCAGTAATCAGGTAAATCTTTGTATTATTTGTGCAAGATTTGAATCCTTCCAGGACCTTAAGGATGCTTGTAAAAAGAAGGGAGAGGGACTTTTGATATGAACAAGGATTTTAAAACGAGAGGGGGCAGATTAAATGTTAGGAAGGAATTCTTGACAGAGGGTGGGCCAACAGTAGAATAGGTTGTCCAGAGAAGCTGGGAATGTCAATTAAACAATATTTAATTAGCAGCTGGAAGTGTGTGACTCAGAGAGGCTCTGGGAAAAACCTCGTGGAATGAAAGATTTCCCCTTTTCCTTCCTGGAGTGGTTTATGGGTCCCTATCCCTGATTCCTTCAGTTCCTCCCCTGGAGTGCTGTGTGTGAGCTCTGCTTTGTGCTCCTGCAAAATAGGGAGAATTTTATTGATTAAAATGGGCCAGGAATTTTTTTTTGGCTCAGTGGATGAACCAGAGCTTTGTTCTTACAGATATTTAACCAAGGGAAAGCACAGAGCGGAGGGCTCTGCATTTGAGCTTCAAGGAGAGGAAGAAATGTTTCACACCCGTTCAACAAGTACCCTGATGTCGTCTGGAGAAAAGTTCCCGGTTCAACAGGTAATTTTTCTCTCCAAATATAAAAATACCTTTTTAATTGCACCAATCTAATGTGATTGCTTTTATTTTGGAGCACCGTGATGATGAATCACGCTGAGATAATTGGCTTGAATGAACTGAATAATCCCTACCTGTGCAAATAAAAGATGGAAAAATTGGATATATTCTGAACATGCGGTGCTCAGGCAGGAGGGAGAGGCTTCCAGGGATGCTGAGGCTGAGGACCAAGATTAGTGCTCATCATCTGCAGTTATTAGTGCTTTTTAAATTTTAATTCATATGCAAAATGGGCTTGTTTTGAAAGAATCCACTGAGTCAAGTCTGGAGTAAGTTCTGGATATTGTGCAGTTGTCCTGGCTTTTTTCAACTGTTGAGAATATGTGTGGGAGAGTTATTGGAGACAGATACTGCTTGGAGTTCCAGTCTGTGGTGATTTTCTCCTGAAAGCTTTCATTTTGTGTGTGTTTAAGATAATTTCAGGGAATTTAAGCACAATGCATTAATACAATTTAAAAAAAAAATCATTTTGCAATTTAATTTTTTTTAGGGGAAAGAGTTGTCAAGGATTTTGGAGACTTTTTCTTGTCTCTGTGATTCTCGTGGCCATAAAGATTCGGCAAAGAACTCAAAGCAGTTTTTCCTGACTGAGGTAAAGATGACCATGTCCAGGGATTTTTCTTGGCGTCCTAAACTCACTCCTCATGTGAGCAAACAGCTCCAGACTCATCTTTGCAAGGGAGCCTCCCACAATTTCAGCGAAGAAGGAAAAGCTGCAGAAGTTCCTGACCAGTTTTCAGTGGAGGCAAAGGGGAGTGCTCTGGTTTCAGCTGTGTTTGAATCACACCATGAGCAAGCCTTGTTTCTTAGTTTTTATAATCACAATAGTTTGGGTTAAAAGGGATTTTAAAGCCCCGGGCAGGGACACCTCCCACTATCCCAGGTTGCTCCAAGCCCTGTCCAGCCTGGCCTGGGACACTGCCAGGGATGGGTTGTAATGTAGAATTTTATGGGTATTGGCTCGCTGTGGAAACAATGCCTTAAAGCCCTGAGGTTTCTGACCTGCAGAAGGTTTGTGTTGTACTCAGCCTCCCCGAGAGGGACAGAGCTGCTGGCAGAGCTCTCCTGGGGCTTTCCCATCTCCGCACTTCGAGGAGCTGGGAAGCGGGGCAGAGCTCAAACAAGGCCAGCTCCGTGCGTAGGAGGCCAAGAGGCCTCTGACTGCCTGGCAGAGGAAGGCAGGAGCTCCCTGGTGAGCAGAGCCCTCCTGGCCCTGCTGCTGCAGCTCCTGGGCGGGATGTGCAGGGTGGGGATGCAGCAAAGCGCAATTCCCAGCCTGGAGCTGCTGCATCCCCCCAGCCCTTCCAGCCAGCAGGAACCCCTTTCCTGGCCCTGTGTGAGGCTGGCTCCTTGTTTCCCTCGGTGCCAGCAGCTCAAGTGCTGCTGTTGGACAAACACAACCATATTTTGTCTCCTGGCACCCCTGGGTGGAGGCAGAGCCTCTTAACCCATTTCCACATCGCATTCCGCTGCTCCGACCTCCTGCTCCCAGGCACACGGCTCCTTCCTCCTCCCTCCCAGTCAGCGGTGGCTTAATGTCAAACTGGATTATGGAATTGAAGGAGAGCTCTTGCGGGGTGATCATCAGAAAGACGAAAGCATAATTGGAAGTGAAAGATCGGAGTTCAATCTTCGAGGTAATTAATTATCCTTGCATAAGCATGCTGTATGTACGACTGCTTAAATCACTTTATCTAAGCTGTATCATTAATATTAGAAATATTTGGGTAGGAGACAGCAAAATTGCTGTACTTAGCATAAAGTTAATGAGTTTAACTACTATTATACCTAGGAAAAAAGTCTCAGTAGATGACAAATTATTGGTATTAAAGAGAACGGGTATTTTTCTAATTATTTTTCTTCGCAGAATGCAGGGGAGTCAAGAGGTTCATAATAGATTTTTAAAACAATAAAGAGCAAATTTGAATAGTTCCCAGAAATCAGGTAAAGCTGCCATGTGGTTGTGTGATAAATGAGGTCTGAAAGCAGAGCCACCCTGAGCCAGCAGGAAAGACTAGATTAAAATAGCTGAGATAGAAAACACTGGGAAAGTCATGGATGGATGAAAAGGGATGAGTGAGAGTTATCTGGGGAATGAAAGGGCAGGAATAGGATTCAGGATGAATGGCAAAGATCCCCCTGGACTGGGCGTGAGGCTCACACAGCAGCAATGCCACCTGTCCAGGAGGAGGGGGAGATGAAGAGCTTCGATCTGGAACAACCAAACAAATTGTTCCAGGCCTCTGGAGAAATCTGAGTTGGGATACTTGGGTCTGTAAAGAGCCAGAGTGAAGAGATGGATTTGAGCACCAAAGCAGCTTTCCCAGAGAAGGTGGATGTGGTTTAGCATTTTGGAGATGTTGGAATACCTTGCCTCCAGTCATGGATGTGTTGGAGCAAGTCCAGAGGAGGCACCAGGACGATCAGAGGGATGGAGCAGCTCTGCTGGGAGGAAAGGCTGGAGAATTGGGATTGTTCAGCCTGGAAAAGAGAAGGTTTCAGGGTGAACTAATCGCGGCCTGAAGGGAGCTACAAGAAAGATGGAGGGAGATTTTGGGCAAGAGCAGGTAATGACAGGAAAAGAGGGAATGGCTTCAAACTGGCAGAGAGAGGAGGTTTGGATTAGATATTAGAAAGAAATCCTTCCTCCTGTGAGGGTGGGCAGGCCCTGGCACAGGGTGCCCAGAGCAGCTGTGGCTGCCTCTGGATCCCTGGCAGTGCCCAAGGCCAGGCTGGGATGGGGCTTGGAGCAGCCTGGGACGGTGGGAATTGTCTCTGCCCATGGCAGGGTGCTGCAAAAAGATGAGCTTTGAGATCCTTTCCAACCAAAACCATTCTGGGATTCTATGAAGAAAAAACCATGAACTTCACGGTTTCAGTCCCAGTCCAGAGTTTGTGGGTTCCTCTGGGCTCTGCCAGAGTCACTCACTTCCAGTTTTTCCCTCAAAGCCACAGAATATCCGTGTGCCAGCTGAAGGCTCCACAATTGTGTGCTGTTGTGACGGAGCAGCAGGAGAAGCACTGAAATAAATGATTTTTTAATTTGATGTTCTCATAGTTTGAAAGCTGAGAATCGTTTTCCTCTTTATTCAGTGGCGAGCTTTTTTTTTCCTGGCTTTTCAGACCAAATGAATAAAGAGCTGTAACAAATATTGAAGGCTTAGAATTCATAAAGCAGTGCATAAAAGTATCTCTCCCACTTTATAAATCATATTGTCCGTTCGAAAGATTTTGCTTTAATGACTGGAAATAAATTGGAGGCTGAGATGTTTTTCAAGGAGCTGTGAAGAACAAAATCGCTGTGGAAAATTCTGCAGCAGTTAAATGTGCTGAGAGGGGAAGAATTGATTGAGAACCCCAAATGCACAACGCCCTCCTTCAAATCAATGAAGAAATTGCTGGAGATGTCATAATTAACGACAAGTGGGAATAGTGCGGTTGCAGGAAAGGTGTTTTATGCAGATTGAATCATTCCAGGGGTGCTCTTTCTTTCTGATTCCCTTCTCCAAGTGTTGTGGACGTGGCCATCGGTCACTGGGATCGATGGCAGTTCCCAGCAGCTCCAGCTGGGGATGGCTGTGGGTTCAAGGATCAAACCCATCAAAGCCCTGAGTAACACCACGGTGTGATGGACGGGGAGCACGTGAAGGTTTGTTGAACACACTTCTGATCTCAGGGATGGTTTTTCTGCCTGTGGTGCTCATGTGGGGATGGCAGAAGGAAGCCAAGGATAAAAACCTGTTGGGACCAGGCTGTTCACAGCTCCACAGGGTCACCATTCCTCCTCACGTGGTTCTGTTTCCGTAAATGAAATCACACTTGGATTTCTGCAAACAATGGTGTGGTCTGAGCATCTGGGGGTGCTTCAGACAAGAGCTGCTCAGGGTGGTGGCATCTTCTCCCTGCTGCAGGGGACTAATTCAAAACATGCCACTTTTCTCACCTTCGGTTTCCCAAGCAGGCTGCAGCTCTTGCCAGCTCTCCACAGCCTCTCCACTGAAACAATTCCTTGTGTAACGTGTCCCTTCACCTGTTTCCATGGCAAAGAGTGAGCACCTTTCCCTGCACTGATTCACTGACACGTAATTTCCCCTTGGGAATTCACGCTGGAGAGCTCTGTCCTTGGAATGTGGCGGCCTCCTCTTTGTCCTGAAGAATTGTGTTCGAATAGAGCATCCTCAGGGTTTAATTGCAGCCTATTCCCAGGCCTGGCTCAACAGCTCTCCGGCTTTGGGTGGAAGAGAAGAGGGCACCAGGGAAAGGAGACAAATCAAGGCTGTGCATACAAAGAGGAGAGTGCCCAAAAACACTCTGACAGTAAAAGCTCTGCTTAAGGAGCTGCTTTTTGTTTGGGTCTTTTTTTTTCAAAGTTGTCTCAGTGCCGTCAATAACAACTAAACCGGGGTAGGCCGCAACTTAGCCCTCGTGGTCATCAAAATTAAGAAACATCAAAGCAAATCTTCAATGCAGTTTGCTTAACAGTCTTTTAGGATTTATCCCGCTGTTTATATTCCTAGTTTGTGGGTGGCCGTTCCCTTGCTTGGTTAATTTAATGAGGAATTGGTGCTTTGGGAAGTGAGAAATGTGTTGACCAAGCGGGTCTGTGTTAGTTTTTCTGCGGAAGGAAATCCCAAGGTGAGAAGAAGATCCCCATAAACAAGAAGGGGTTCTAGAGGAAGTTACACTGAGGATCAGGATTTCATCAAGAATCTCTGTTTGGGGCTGTCAGTGGGTTTTGCTTGATCGTAACACAGTTAAAGGAGGCTCAGCTCAAAATGCTCTAATTGAGCCTCTTAATTAACAGGAAACGATGCCCTGTAGCTTAATGGGTCATGGGAGGTGGAGCAGAGGGACAACCTGGCAGTACCCAGTCAGGCCAACCAGCAGGTTTTTCATTTCCTCGTTTTGGGCAACCTTTAAATGAGGTTGGGAATGAAGATACTTTGAATTGCTGTCATTGGGAGCTGCAGTTTGGGGCAGCGCAAGGAACTGGATGCCATCAGCAAAATTGTTACTGATGAAGAGGGGTTTGGCTCTTAGGATGGATTTTAAGGAATTGCAAAGCAGGTGAGGAGAGAACTGAGGTTGTGGCAGTGGTAACCATTAAACCAGGGCTGTTTGCCAGGACTTCCCACTGTAAAAGAGCAGGGGGAGAATGGTCTGGACCAGGAAATGTTGTTCCTATGGATTTCTCTATGGCACTCCTGGAGGGTTAAACCCTGAAACACCCAGTAATTGCAAACCTGTCCTCACCATACCTGAGAAAGGTCCTGAACAACTAAACTGAAAAAAAAAAAGGAAAAAAGCGCTAATTTTAGCTCAGCCTCTGAGACCGACATGGAACAGAATAAACCCAGCATATTTAGAAGTGCCTGAGGCTTTTCCAGTGCATGGAGAATGCCTGATGCAGTTTGGAAATTCAGCAGATACTGCTTTCCCATTGCTGTTATCACTCCAAAGATAACCCAGCTCCTCCCTATCTCCTTCCTGATGTTAGTTCTGATAAGTGTACATTTCTTTTTATGGCCTAAACCGCTTTCAGAAGCATTGGTCTTTTTAAAATTGGTGTATTTTCAACCATGTAAGAGAGCAGAGACAATCCCAGTGGACTGCAGACGGGGAATCTGCATCTACTCCTCACAGAACCCACTCAATCAATAACCCGAGAAGGAATGGTGAGTTTTCTCTATGTTTTTTATGTCTTTTGCTAAGAGGGAAGAGAGAACTGTGAGTGAGGAGCAAATAACTCCTGAATTTTAAAGAGACGGGTTTGTTGGGTCAGCAGAATCTGTGCCCTATGAGTTGCTTTAAATGATACCCACTGAGGAGAAAAAAATACTTATCGAAACACACCAAACACCCCAAAAACTGGCTTAGGAGCTGTGATTTTGTGTTGTAAACAAGGATTAACAGTTAAAAACAAACCACCCATCTCTCAGTGTGAGGCATGTCCCTGGGACCCCCATTCCTGGAAGAACTTTTCCACCATCTCCCTCCCCATCCCAAGGTCAGTAAGGGGGTAAAGGTTTCACCATCTGTCTTCCCTAACCTAGATCCTCTTTCTCTCCCAAATAAGAGCCAAAATTCAAAACTACCTAGAGATTCAAGAAAGCTTCTCACCTTCTCTCCAAATTCTTTTTTTTTGGGGTTGGGTATTTTTACTTATTAGTTTATTAAACCTCAATTCAACTCCTGAAAACGCTTGAACTTTTGGATACTTCCACTTCTTGCCTTTGTAGCCAGCAGGAGGAATATCTAGAAATCCCCAATACTTGCACGAAGAGTGGGTGGAAGAAGCAGAAGTGGCTCCAGAGAGGAGCAAAGGGCACATCCTCTGCCAGGCTTTGTAGCAGCCACTTCCGTGGATGGCTCCGTGTGGGCGAAATCCAGGAAGAATTTCTTTGTGGAAAAGAATATAAAACGTTGGATCAGGCTGTCCAGGGAATGGTGGAGTCACCATCCCTGGAAGTGTTCCAAAAACATGAGTGTGGCCCTTGAGAACATGGTTTAGTGGTGACCATGGTGGTGGTGGCCTGATGGTGGGAGTTAAAGATCTTAAAGGCCTTCTCCAAAATAACCAATTCTGTGCTTTTACAATTCTATGAACAGATTTCAGATCTAGCATTGAAAAAAAATCAGTTTTCACTCAACTAATAAGGATTGGCACAAGGTATGGTTATTTTTTGGCCAGCTCTACTCATTTATGAACCATCTTTTTACGTATTTTTGGTTAGGACAAGAGAGAAACTTTTTGGAAGGTTAACTCAATGTTGGATGAAGCTTCTCTGGCTACTGTGTAACTTTCACAGAAATTAATGCCACAAAGAAACCTCATTTCTATTGGGCTTTCTGATTAATGTGCTGGAAAAGGATCCAGAGGTCTGAAATCAACACTAAAAGCGCCACTTGCACTTTTTTCTTATTGGTTTCGATAGATATTGGATTTAACTCAGATTTTCCCATCAGAAAACCAACTCTCCCAATCGTTTCAGACAAAAAGCAATGACCTGTTCTTAAAAATGAAGCCAATCTCGTTCTGATATCATTTCAAGGGGTAGAACAGAACGTCTGCACTCATCTCTCTGCTCTGCTCTGAGTCTGGAATGTTCCTTCTGAGGGACTCCTGTCAATTATCCCTGGCCTGTGTTGGCTGACTCACAAAATGCTGGGAAAAACACAAAAGCCTTGTGAGTAACGGTATTGATGGGAGCCCAGAGCAAATGACAATGTCTGGGAAAGGGAGCTGTGCATCAAATCTCCTTAGAAAGTTTGGGAAAGGACACAGGAACCGGATAACTCTTTTTTTGTGTTAGAGAGGGACATGTTCTCTTCTTGTATTTATTCCTGCAAAATAACATTTTCTCTTGGAATTAGTATCGACTGGGTGGTTATTTAAATCCGTGGTGTTTCAACATTTTGAGTCCTTTTTCCGTAATTATATTTTTCTCCCGTCCATTGTCATTTGTTTGTACTTTGTCAGGCACTTCCTTTTGTTTGGATTTTTTATCCTTTTTCCCCAAGAGAGTTGTTATATCTGGTTTTATTTTCTTACCTATTGTTTTCCTGAGCTAATCTCCTTGTTTTCCTTCATTTTGTTGTTCTCTTTGCCATTTAGACTCATTGTGTGTGCCTTTACTTCCAAGCCTGCCTTGATCTCATTTTCTCTGGAAGAATTACTCCTTTTGGCTGCAGTTTGAAGCTGTATCTATTTTTGCTGATATTTTTTATTACCATGACAAATCCTTTTATTTAAGGGCATCTTGTTAAGACAGCATCTTGTTATTTTTGTTGTTTTGCATCCTCAGTGAGTTTAAGGCTTCTCTGCCAATTTTGCTCAAGAATTTTGTATTGTCCACCTCCAACATCAACTTGTGGAGGGTGTGCAGGCCCCTTCCCATAGCATTTCTCCCTGACTTTTCCTCTGATGCATCTTTTTTGGCCCTGAATTCCCTGCTGCTGGAATTCTGGCCCTGCAGGGATTGAAGATGTGTTAGTTCAGCAGTTCCGTGCACAGGATGCCGAATCAGTTTTCCTCTTTATATTTAATACCAGTGGTTAAAGCTGCCCTTTTGCAGCTTTTTTGGGGGGCTGTTATTTGTTAAGAGGGCCCTGTAGAGACTCTCTGCTCCTGCCATTCAGCTGGACTTTGGAATCAGTTGGACAGTTGGGATCAGACCCATTTCGTTGGCATCAGCACATCCTTGGAACTGCAGCATCCTTAATCCCTGGAACTGTTGCACATCCCACTGGACTGGTCATGGGAATTCTGTCTCCCTGCCAATGCCTCTCACAAAGATACACTGAACTGGCTTTTTAAAAATTTCATATATAATTTCTCTTTGAAGACGTGGCTTGGGGACTCCAAGAAGCCAAGAAGGAGCTGGAGACTGTGAGTGCCCTGTCAAGAGTACAAAGGGTTTTCTCTCACAGCTGGCAGGAAAAGGGTCCATTCATGAGAGTCCCCTCAGAAAAGAACATTAATTAACACTTGTCATCTCTGACAGTCTCAGGTAATTCCCACAGTGACAGGTCTTTGCATGGATTCTCATTTTTTCTTTGACAACTGGACCGTGAATTGTAATTTTACCAGGACAGAAAGTGGTATCAGTGTCTATGCCAGGTTTTGAGAGGCATCAAAACGAGCAGGGAATTGTCTGCAGAGCACTGGGAGCACCCAGGTGCTCCTCTCAGGACAAGGGGCACTGCTCTGACAAGCAGCAACAAGTCATTAATTATAAACAGCTAATTGGCCTTGCAGGGCCAGCTTGGAGAGCATAATCCACGAAAGAAAACGAAAACGAAAACGATTTGCTGATGGTGGTAAGAACCACAGGACACAGAATATCCTCAGCTGGAAGGGCTCCACCAGAATGATCCGGTCCAACTCCTGGCCCTCCACAGGGCACCCCAACAATGCCACCCTGTGCCTGAGAGCTGTGAAATGGGAATAGTCTGGGAAGTTTTACACAGGTCTGGCATTAGCAGTGACGTAAGTGGAATCCAAGAAAAACACTTCCCATTTCCAAGTATGATCTCACCCCACATCTCTAGGATGTGCTTTCCTTTGACACCACCAATGCCAATCCCAGCAATTCCTGAGCCAATTTTCCCCCGCTGGAGTTGATTCTGTTTCTCTCCCTGGTGTCGGGGAGGTGACAGTGACCTCTTGGAGCAGGTCCGTAGCTGACCTTCAGCTCGTGGGGAAGTAACTTCTCCACTTGGCACCCGACTTAATTATCTTTGTGGCTTCATCTGCAGTGACTTTTTCCCCGAGACAGCTTGGTCAGGCCTGGATTTTGGAATGCCTCCAGCTCCCGTTTCAATCCACAATGTGCAGCTGAGCATGTGCTTTAGGACCCCTTAAAGAACAAGCACAGCATGAAGGCTGAAATGAGGCGTGGATGTGTCTGCTAATTAGAGCAGCAGAGCAGGGAGCTGGAAACGAGCTGGGAATCAGCTCCTCTGCACCAGTGATGGCCCTCACCTGCAGAAATCCATATTTTGGGACTCACAGTGTTGGGAATTGCACTAAAAATGCTGGGATTGATGTGATCTTCGGACAGAGCTCATGGCTGTGATGGGAGAGACCCTCAACAGAGCAACCGAGCTCTCCTGAGGGACATTTCTGAGGGAACAGAGTGCAGGGGGAATCCTATCCAGAGGGAATTGAAGAGGGATGTAGCAGGATGAGCAAGTTTTCTTCCAGTATAATTGTAACATGAATTTCTGCTGCGTGACTTCCCAGTAACTCCCAGTATCCCTCTTGGTTACTCAGGGCCTGGATCCACGTTGGAGCTTTCCCCACTGGCGCTCTGATTCCACACAGTGCCTCTGCCAACACTCCTGATAAAACACAGAGTTGCTCTCCAAGGCCTCTGATGCTGAATTTGATACCCAGATATTTCCTATTTCCTCAGCAAACCCCAGCCCATCTCCGACACCAGCACTTCCTCCAGCACGTGGCTTCGCTGTTCCCTTCTGATTATTCCCCAATTTCCAAATTTCACCAACTCTGTCATAATCCACCAGATAGCAACTTTCTGCTTGATATTTTAGCATGCTCTGGAGCTGAGATTGTGGTAACCTGCACGCCTCGTGTTTGTCAGTCACCAGCTCAGCACCGTCTGCTTTGATTGATGGGTTTTATCTCGTGTAATTTGCCCTATCTCAACAGCTCTTTCTCTCCTTCTTTTCCAGGAGCAGGAAAGCCTGGCTGCTGCTCTCCCATAAAAAGAGTTTATGCATCAATCCAGGTGAGATGGGAATTTAGCCTTCACGTGTTCTGATGTTCGGGGAATGGATACAAGTTTGGGCCTACCCAAAGTCCATAAATACTCATTCCATTTAAACAAGATTTACAGGGCTGGATCTGTGGCACACAAGTGCTGAACTTAACTCCATAATACTCCTGGAAGGCTTTGCCTTGTCTGTCCACCTTGGATTTGTGAGTGTGTGTGCCTGTGTTAAACTTCCTTTTGCAGTCACTATTGCTACTTTAGCTTTTTTAATCTGATTTTATTGCGCTGTAAACTCCTTTCTCTCTTCTGGAAAGTAATTTCACTTCCCTCTGTGTGAGAAACATGGTAAAAAACTTACAACTATTGAGTAAAAAAAAATAGAGAGAGTTTTGTTTGCCTCCAGCCTGGTTTTTTATTTTACCTCTGGAAGCTTTTGGCAATATCCGTGGCCTGGGAAGCAGTGCTTATTTTGCAAAGGCAGCTTTTCAATTAAGCTGCTTGTCTTCATCAAATTCTGCTCTCGAGGACTTCCAGCATCTGCTGGCTCAGAGGAAAAGATTCTCAGTCAAAATCCTGATTTTCAGAAGTACTTTCTAATCACAGCACGTAAGTTTTGAAAGAATATTTCAGATTTTCACCCCAAACTCTGACCTGTGTTTCGAGAGATAATCAAGCTCAGTCTCAGCCTTAAATCAGCTGGGGAAGAAGGAGCAAACAGAAGGGATTTATCCAAGCTTCTGGCTACTCTGAGGTGGAAAAATGCCTCTTTTAGAACACTGAAAGTTGAAAAAGCCACAAGAAACCACGGAGGAATAGCGGGAGAATTGTCTTCTCCTCCATTTCATGTTTATTTTATGGGTACTTTCCATGGCTGAATAAATTATAGGGACTTTTACATCCTAAATGGCAGTTTTGGGCTGGTTTTAAAGTGTTCCGACTTTTCCTAAAGGCTTTGAGGCTCCAACCTTGGGAAGTACCACAAGAGAACAAGGGAAATGGGATTAATTTGGTGAGTGGCACAAATCAAGCTCTGTAAAAAAAAAGTGCTGGTGGGTTTTATTTGGACCCAATGCTGTTGGTTTTAAAATTATTATTATTATCATTATTATTATTTAATTTTTATTAACATTTTGCCTATTTTTTGTTATTTCATTATTATTTTACCATAGTTATTAGAATTATTCTCATTATTATGAATTCTGAGCAGAGATTCTGCTCCATTCACCAGGTCAGGATTACATTCTTTGTACAATACTTTTCCCTGCTGACAATTTTTCATTTTCAGCTGCACGTTTTCAAGCCAACTCCAGGTAAAACATGGAATATTCATGAGGAATGTGATGTCAGCCTTAAGAGAATTGAGGTAGAGCCACATTTAAGTCAATTAAAACTTGACCTAAGCAGGTAATTAATGTCTTTTTCATTGACTGTAATGAAGGAAAGATTAAAAAATACCCGAATATTGGAATATTTAAAGGAATTGAAGAAGAAAAACACCACCTCTAAATAAATCCAATCAGTTCTGGGTAATATTTAGGGACAATTTGCAGTGTGAAATAGAGAAAAGGATGGTTCTGATTTTGGAACAATGGTTCCAATAACAGGAATCATAATCCTGAGAACAGGACAGAGAAGAAAATTTTATGTAAGCGTTGAAAAACTGCAACAATAGGAATAAATGGCCTTCAAAATATTAATTAAAAATATTCAAAATAATGCAAAGTCATAGGAATTGGAAGCAAAATCTGCTTTTTATCCTCAAAACCATCCTTTGGGATACATCCCACAATGGCAGAGGACCTCATTTATTTCACAGGAACACTAACCCAATATTTTTCTTTAAATATTCCATATTTATCAAGTTGAAAGCCATTTATTTCAAATTACTCCCAGAAAATATTAATGTGTGCTTCAGCTCTCCTCAAATATCCATTTGGGTGGGCTCTGAAAAACAAAACCCAAGTTTTTTGAATGGGTTTTATGTTAAAAAAAATTGCGTGTTTGGAACACTTTGAAAATCTGTTTTCCTTTTTGTTCTGCCTCATTTATTTGTTGTATTCAGCCAAGCTTTCAGCTGTGCACTGCAAAGTGTCAGGGGTGGTTAAAGAACATTATTGATTCCAAAACTGCTGAAAGACAGAAGAAGTTTGGGATGAAGGGATCATTTTCCTGCACTGTGAAGGTTTCCCTGCCTCCAGTTTCGTTCCAGGGTGACTGGGTTGAAATGGGTTTTTAATGAGTTAAGGGAAGTGCTAAACAAGAGGAGCAGAAAAACCCCCAGATTTTGTAACATTCAGGAGCAAAAAGAGGCAGATTTTATAAAATTATTCAGGGGCAAAAATAGGCAGATTTTATAAAAGAATTCATGTTCTGTTGGCTGAACAGGAATAGCTGTTGGATTGATCTACAGGAATTACATGAAATGGTTGGAAAATACAAGTTAAAACCTGCAGAATTATTAAGGTTAACAAGGAGTTAATGGATTTGGAAAGGAAAAAATGATTTCACAGCGCTGGGTACAAAACCAAATGGGGATTTTTGCCTATTTGGGTGCTTCTTGGAGAAAACAAACAATGGATTAAGTGCTTTTAAATTAGAGAAAGGAAATAATACCTCAATTATTATAGCAGGACTTGGGAATCCGTGAGAGGAGCTGCTGAAATCAAAAACAATTAAAAAAAAGTGATTTTAGTGGTGTCTGTGGCACAAAGAAGGGAAGTTTCTTGTACTTGTTGTGTTCTGTATTTCAGGAATCAAGGGAAACCTGGGCTGGAAACAGCAGAAGTAGAATTGATTCAAGGATATCCTTGTGCTACAGGAGTGGGAAATTTCCCAGGTTTAGGTTGGAAACAGAGTTGGAATCCCAGTGTCTAAAACCCACCCTCGAAGCAGCAAATATTCTTGGGATCACAAAGAGTTGGGGAAAGGCTCCTTTTTCCTCATTTTCTGGTCTCGACCAGTTCTTCCAGGAGCTGCCTCAACATCCTGACTCACAACTTCCACGTGCACCAGGTTTTTTTGGAGTACAGCTCATAAAATGTTGGAAGAGGGCTTCAAAACCACCCCGTTTGCCACCAAACCCCGTCCCCAAGAGCCACATCCTGAACAATTCCAGGGATGGGCGTTCCACCTGCTCCAATGCCTGAGCAACCTTGCAGTGGAGAAACTTTCCCTGGTGTTTAATCAAAACTCTCCAGCTCAGCCTTGAGGAACATTTGGGAGAGATCCCCATTGGATCAAGCTTCTCCATGAAGTCACATGGTTCTATCTGATGCAGGTGTGGGTATTTCTTACCCAATTTATCGTATTTTTTCCTAAAATAAGCCGTTTATTTTGATGAGAAAGCAAAGAGATCACGTTTCTTGAGCTCTTCCAGCTATTCCTGTTCTTTAATCCAGGGATGGGAGTTGATCCTGTGATGGGGTCTCTCCTCTGGTGAGCTGGCAATAATGGAAAAGGAGATTCCACGATTCCTGCAGGCTCCCTAACAGCTCCTGTGGACAATTCCATGTGCTTTTGCTTACCTGGTTTCCAGACTCAACAATCAATAAGTCCTGGCTCACGTCTGGGTATTTTCTGCTCTTTCACAGCTGCAATTTCTCACAGTGCATTTTAAAATTGGCTTTTTCCGAAGCCGTTTCTTGGAGTGGCTGGGGTTGGACGTCGCTGTTTAAGATCAGCCCTTGAAAGAAATCAGGTTGAAACTCGAAGTGAGAAATGCTTTGCTGAGGCACAGCAAGCTGAGATCTGACAGTGCCTTCAGCTGCTATTTTCGGTCTCTTCTCAAAGATTTTGTGCTTCATCCTGAAACTTCCCCGGAGATTTGGTAAAGCAAATATGGAAAATGCCACTGTGCTCTTTATAAATGTGACTAGAAGTGTTTCAACCCCCAAAGTTTATCTGTCAGCATCAGGAAAAGTTACATTTAATACACTGGGTATGATTTGTTTCTCAGTGACAGCTCTTGTTCAGATCGTTTTGTTGTAATTCTGACTGGGTTGAGTGAATATCCTTTAATTTTGGTGCACTTTTGTGTCGTTTTACACATCCCTGGCATTTTTCCTGAGGGAGCAGCTGTTATAAAACCTGATTGTTACGTGGAGTTTTCTGTCGGTGGCTTTGTTTCTTTTTTCAGAATCGCCTGATTATAGAATAAGAAAAAGGAAACGGATATAAACTAAAACTTCTGCCGCTGATTATGTTCTGCTTGGCCTCCTGTCATCCTATTTTTTGCCAACTGCATGCCAAGGACTTTCAATCAATGCATTAAACCCGTGGAAATTTGGGTGGCGTTGTCCTGTATCCCAGCTGATCCCTTGGGAATATGAATCCACCTGGAGGGCTCTGAGTGAGGGGATGGAACTGGAGGGTTGATGTTGTGTAATGCAGCAAATCCGATCTTCCATCACCTTGGAGGGTTTGAAAACTCAATATAAACACTGAAATAATGACAAGTCAAGTCTCACCTGCCCCTTGCCCATCCAATCTCTAAGATATCCACAACACAAAGAACTGAGAGTCTGCCCTTGGGCTGCCTTTTGAAATGGATTAATCTGATTTATTCCATTGAATCTCTGAGTTTCCATTCAAAGGCATCCTGTGTTTCGGGAGGGAGGTAAAATTGTGGAAGAAATTTCATTGTGGTGTCTCCTCCCAGCTAAATGCACTCACCAAGTTATATTTAGCAGAGTGTGATGCTCCTGGACTCGGAAACAAATCTGTCTGGGCTTTCAGGGGGGCTTGGGAATGATGGAAACTGATGCCCCGAATGCAATTTGTTTGGTTTTGTGCTCTCTGGCTCCATAAACTCTTGAAAACCGCTATAAATACAGTCAGAGACAACACAGCATAACCAGAGGAAAGCATAAACCTCTCCTCTGGATTTTACAGTTCCGTGCACATTGTCTTTGAAATGCTCCTCTTAAATCTGGGTTGCTCATCGCGTTCCCGTAACCCTCAAAACGTGACGGGAAACCAGCGACTCTGAGGGCTCGTCACTCCTGTCTGGGACATCACCAGGCTGAGGGAGAGCAGCCTGAAGGGTGAAGGCAAATATTCAGCTGCACAGAAAGAAGTGTTTTGACCCTTTCATGTGTCGGTCACCCATCCTGCCCACGGCGCAGCAGCACACCTGACGAAAGGCTGGGTTTTATTGCTCCACGCCGTTGCTGTCAGATGCTCCTAAACAACCTTTGTTGTTGCAGCTGCCAGGACTCAGCTGATAAAAGATGTTTTGGTTCAGTTCATCATCCCTTCTCGGGAGCCAGGAAAGTGAGGCAACGCTTCGTCTCCTCCGGAGGGTGGAAAACAGAACTTAAGGCCTTGAAGTCTGGAGTGGTTTAATCATTGGGAAGCTGCTCCCTGCCCAATTTTGATAAAATCAGAAATCAAGGAATAATGGCCAGATTTTCTGGAATATTTGTTAAACTCTGCAGGGCTGGATCTCTTCTGGAATTGAGACACCGTTCTAGAAAATAAGGGATATAATCTCCTCTCTAGGCTTGAGTTTCTTGAAGATTAAGGTGCATTTCTTATCTTCTGTGGGCAGAACTATTCTGAAGCCCTGAAAGAATAAAAGCACTTTAAATATGGTTAGGTTTTATGCAAAAAAAAAATTAAGAAATGTATTAAAATGATGGCTAAAAATGATTCCTCCTCCCATTTTCATCCAGGATCCCTTTTGGCATCTGGCTTTCTGATTAGTTTCTGAAATGAAAAAAAAATCTATGTCGTGGTCTGTAAAACTTTGAGGTCACTTCTCCTTGGTGGGTTTGATGTTCCAGGCAAGAATTGGACCTTTGTGAGTATTAGAACACGTCATGAGAATTAGATCAAGGTTTATTAATCCTTTCAGGAGCCCCTTCCACTGCCAGAGGAGATTGGGATGGACAAGCTCGACCTGGGGTGCAATTTCTGTAATGGGGATGGAGGAAGAAGTCAGTGACAACCTCTGGTTGTCCTCTGGCACCACCAACGAAGTCTTTTCCTTCCCTCCATCATGTAAGACTCAGATTTTTATTAAGAGCTGCTTATTGCATGAAACCTTTCATTTTGCTTGAGAAATAATTTTCTTTAAACTCACTTTCTCTGTTAATTGGGTTACATCTGCTGCTGGGGTGGAGTTGTTTTTTGTAGGGAGTATAAATAATATTTATTATTGATTATAAACTGCATCTGTTGTTATTTCTGCGTATTTCCTTCATGCCCACCTCCCTTTTTGGTTACAAATATCTTGAAAAACATCCCCTAAACAATAATTCTGTCATTAAACGATGACAGTCATAATCTTCAAGGCCAACTTTTGCTTTAGCTCCTGTAAATCCATGAATTTTCCAATTGAACACATTGGATGGTGGCCACCATAACTTCTCAAAACTTTTAGCCTACAAACTAATTTCTTACCTGGTGATCTCCAGGGATTTAAAATCCGAGTTCTTTATGTGTGTTCATCCTCATATGATTAAGACCTGAAATGATAAACTCTTCAAATCCCAAATTCAATTTAATATTACTGCTGAAAACCGCTTCCATTCTTCAAAATGGAAAAGAAAAAGAACCAAATTCTCTAAGTGGCCTAAACAAGAGACAGAACTGTTCTGAGAAAAAAAAAAATTAGAGGAAAAAATCCTTGGCCAAGCACAAATCAAAGCCTGGAGGGCTCCTGTTGGACTCGCTGTCCCTGACAATGACGCTTCCCTACTTTTCCCTGGGAAAGGCAGGACCGAGAGTGTTTTAATCCCTTCCCTTCTGATCCTGGGGCACACTGGAGGAGATCACCCCAATCCTTTGGAACCCAGCGTCTTCCTTGCACTGAAATGTGCTCTCTAAACACTTCCATGTAAAAACCCATATTATTTTAGCAGGTTTCAGGAACACCACAGATCATTCCTTTCGTGGAGCAAAGTCAGCTGCTTCAAACAGCTGATGCTTTGCTCTGACTTGCAGATGAGGGAGGAATAAACAGGCATTTCCCAGCATTTTCCCTCCATTCTTACAGGCACGGTCTGTGAACAGTGGATCTGTTGCTCAGCCTGATGTGTTTGCACCAATAACACATAAAAAATGACTGTTTATCTGTTTGCCTTCTCCTCTCCTTGATTCACAAAACCAAACTGAACTTTAATGCTTGCCTGAATTTGAAAAAGAAATAAATTATGGAGCAGTCAAGAGTTACTATTTCGGGTAGATGGAGAAATGCTTGTGAATCTTGAATAGGTATTGATAAATAATAATATTAAATGGGCAGCACCCTGATTTCCTGTCTAATGTTCTGTTTGTTGTGCTGTACCTGCTGCTATAAATCATGCAGGATGATCCTCCAGCTCCTGAGACACCCAGAAGAGGCTTTTGCTGGGTCATGGGTTTGGGAATTTGCTTTTTTTTTTGCCCAAAACATCGGGTTTACATGCTCACCTTCACCCCAGGTGAGAAATGGCAGGAGGAAAACATCATTATCTTTGGAGCTGTGCTAGGTTATTCGTACAGGAGCCATGCCCTTATTGAGAAACACGGATATTGCCAGCTGCAGGGAGCTGGAAGCGCTGGGGTGACACGCTCAGCAAAGGAGAAAGTGTTTGTGGCAATAAAAATGGAAAGATTGGATTCTAGCTGCTTCCCTCTGTGCAGCAGGGAGGTGAGGGATGCAGAGGAAAGGGCGAGGCCGTTGCAGTGGAATAATCCGAGGGGTTTATTCCAACAGAGGATATAAAAGCAGAGTTTGAACGGGCCCATGGAAATCGGGATTTCTGCTGCAGAAACCTGTGGAAAACGCGGTGTTTCAGCCCAGGTGCTCGGAGAAGTATCAAACACAGCGCTTTGTTGGGGAAGCAGAGGGCGGATGGGTCCTTCCTTGTTGCATTTTGGGTGGCTTTCTGTGGTGGCAGGCGGGCCACAAGCAGATTTACCACAGAGCATCTCTGCCCAAGCCCAGGTCAGCGCCCTGGTGCCCCAACCTCCCCTCTGAATGCTGGGCACTGCGCCTTCCCCTGCTGGGGAAGCCAAAGGCCTGCTCTGGTTTTGGCTGCTCCTGCAACACGGCAGCGGCAAAGGAGGCGAGAAGATGGTCTCTGCATGGTGACCTCAGGAGATCTTTATTCACATGGTGACCTCAGGAGATCTTTATTCACGTGGTGACCTCAGGAGATCTTTATTCACGTGGTGACCTCAGGAGATCTTTACTCACACGATGACCTCAGAGGATCTTTATTCACACAGTGACCAGAGGCAAAGACCAGAGGCGAAGACCAGGAACGGGGAAAGGTCTGGGATTTTCTATGAAGCCAGATTGGAGAGACAGCACACAGGCCAGTGCTCTCAGGGCACAGGGGCAGTACATGTGTGGAGTTGGGGTACAGAGGCCAATAGGGAGAACCCGAGGGAGCAGTCAGGACCAGGAGCAGGGAAGGCAGGATGGTGTGGGAAAGGGGGACATACAAGGAAGAAAAGGGGTGGGGAAACACGTTGCTTTTCGAGGGAGGAGATTGCAGCTCCTCAATCACTTCACTTGCCGGGAGGCTACACTGGTAGGAAGGGGACACTGCTGCACCCACAGCGGGAGCTCGAGGTGCCACGGCCGAGGCCGGGGAATCACCTGTAGGTCGGTGATTATGGTCTGAGTGAGGCCGGTGGTTTGGAACTCTGAGAAAGTTGCATTAAAATGAATAATTTTTTTTTGTTTCAGGACAGTTATTGCACGTATTTCTCTCTCTTTGGAGCCGCTTTTCAGAAGGAGGCAGGAAATGGTTGTGCTGTGACAAAACAAAGGTTGCCATATATCAAACAAGGTCCTTTGGTTTCCTGTTCTGTTTGTAGGGTTATGTTTTGAGCTTGCTGGGACCCCCACATGCACCTAAAAAAATTCCTTGGAAGCTTTCTCTTCCCTGTGCTTGTTGTATCAACCACGATCCCAACCTTCCCCGTATTTTGTGTTCCTTTGTTCCATATTTCTTTGTTCTGCTCAGTCCTGGCCACGAGGCCTCTGTCTCACAAGACCTGGCCCTGGGAATAACTGGATAGCCATGAAAACCTCTTTCATCTTGACTTGGGAAGAAAAGAATGGAGGGGAGAGGATTGGGGCAGGAGGAAGCTTGGATTGAAAGCAAAGGTAAGGGTTTAATTCCTTGTGGCTGAAATAATTGTGTTTATCTTTACAATCAGGTCTTCAAATTTCACTTTGGATCAAGCAAAATAACCCAGCCTATCAGCTGATATTATCTTTTAAATTGCATTTCTTGATATCCTTGTATTTATTCATTTCATGTAATTTCAGGACACAACATAATAATTGAAAAAGTGCTCTTATTGGCAGCTTTTATTGAACTTAATATCTCTGTACTAAATTCAATTTAGGATTTACTCCACTTCAAGCATTTTGCACCCAGAATCTCATCTTGTAGAAAACGTCTCATTTTGGTACTACAGTTATTTCCCTTGTTAGCTCCAGCCTGTGGTTTTTATGTTTTGAAGGAATGAATCAGTCTAAAGGCCAAAAATGCTGCTTTCAGCTTCCATTTCAGTTCCTGCCTAAGGAAGAAATTTACAGCTACACAAAATGTAAACCAAAAGTGCAATAGAAAAGGTTTTAATTCCCAGGAGCTGGAAGAAATGTGGCAGGGCAGCCTCGTGCCTGATTTTCTCACGTCTCAGCTGAAGGGCACAAGGTGATGTGGAGCAAACCCGAAGCAGGGATAACTCAGGGAATGAGCACTTGGATCCTTTCTGTTCCAAAATGCCCAAGGTTTAAAATTAAAACTCTTTTTTAAAAATACAAAATCGTTTGTGCAGTCTCTAACCTGATGCAGACAAGGAAGGGGAGGAGAGGTGATCACCCTGCTTAATCCAAACAGGAGGTTTTCCTGAAATTCCCATTTGTTAAACAAACACAAACAAAGGGTATCTTAAAATTTGTAGTGGATACCTTGCTGGTGCCATGGGATATTTCCTTAATTTCTGCACCTGTGCTTTTTAATTCCCTTTAATTTAATTTTAAGAGGACAATTCATCTCCAAAATTTAGGGGGAAAATTAGAAGAGAATAAGCCATGAGAAGTTCAAAATTTAGCAAAGATGAAAGCATCAGGTGTGGAAAAAGTAAATCCAAATTACCCCTCTCTGCCCCCTCAAAATATCCCTTACTGTCCAACAGACAAAAACAAGACCAGGAAAACCTTGTTTGCCTTGGGAATAATTTCAGTATTAATGAGAGACTAATTGTACCTTTCAAGTAATTTTCATTCCACGGTCGGAAAAGACTTTTGGATGTGGATTTTCTCCCAGTTGCAGCCTTTGCATCAGTAGGATCTTTTATAGGATTTCTCTCAGCCCTCGGCTGGGATGAGTGAGTCAGTGTGTTTGCAGTCGGGTGGGAGTGGGCAGGGAGACCTGCGGGAAACGGGATGTGCGACATCCACACGAAGAAACAGGGCTGGGAAATGGCTGCAAAACTCAACAGTTGCTCCTCTCAGACCAAAACAGAGATTCTACACCAAACTTTGAAATATCACAGCTGCCACAAGCTGTGGAAACAAAGATGCCCACGTGGAGAGTTTTAGATTGAATATCGGGGAAAATAAATCCTGCACTGAAAGGGCTCTCGAGCCCTGGCACAGCTGCCCAGGGCAGGGTTGGATTCCCCATCCCTGCAGGGATTTAAAAGTGCCATGGAGATGTGGCACTTGGGGACGTGGGGCAGGGATGGATTCCCCATTCCCTGCAGGGATTTAAAAGCCATGGAGATTTGGCAC
>VZRR01002593.1:67882-81404 GCA_013398015.1 Oreocharis arfaki
TTAGCACCTGGGGACATGGGGCAGGAATGGATTCCCCATTCCCTGGAGGGATTTAAAAGCCGTGGACATTTGGCACTTGGGGACGTGGGACAGGGATGGATTCCCCATCCCTGCAGGGATTTAAAAGCCATGGAGATGTGGCACTTGGGGACATGGGGCAGGAATGGATTCCCCATCCCTGCAGAGATTTAAAAGCCGTGGAGATGTGGCACTTGGGGACGTGAGGCAGGGGTAGCCTTGGCAGTGCTGGTTCACTTGATGGTCTTAGAGGGCTTTTCCAACCTAAATGATCCCCATTCCATGAGGTCAAACAGCCCTGGGCAGATTCCAGCCACGAGTAAAATCTCTTTTTGACAGTTGTGAGGATATAAAACAGAAACAGAAATTTAAGCCCTTTGATAAACTGCTTTTCCAAAGTGCCTTTTGGATATTTCATCCCCAATCTGAGCCCAGCAAGGCTCTGGGAGGTGGGAGCAGAAACAGAAGCAAAGAGAATTATTTTGAGCAATTGGTTCACATGGAAATGATGAACAGCTCTGGAATTACTCCTAAAACAAATCAGTGCAGAGTGTGAATACAGAACACAGCAAAGATTGGTGGCTTTCCTTGGTTATTTGTTTAGTTTGGTTTATTTTTCCTGAAATTTCTATCCATACATTTGAGGACAAAACTGTACCTCTGAGAACTTCAGGTACAATGCAGAAAAAAATTAATTTTTAAATGGGAAATAATAAGAGTAGTGCATCATTACTGACTCCCCCAGTGCAAATTTATAGCAGCTTCATTTTTAGCCATTAATAAACAGGCTAAATATTAACATTAGTTTCCCTGGAATATTGGATATTATGTTATTGAGTTATTAATGCATTATATTATTGAGTTGTATTCTGTACACACAGAGTGCTAAATGTGGTATTTAATTGTAAATTACTGCCTCATTGCTCCATATTTTAAAAATACAGTCAATATTTCAGTTTTAGTGGTTTATATCTCATACCTTGGGGTTTTCACCACCTGTTTTCGAAAACTTTCTTTGTTAGAACCCTGTTGTTCACTGCTTCACTCTACGTCAGAGTTTCGATGAAACGTGTAAGAACTGAAAATGGGAGGGTAAGAGTTTAATGCCTCTTGAAATGCCATGTAATGCTTGGAAGAATCCCATCACTTGGAGCAGGAGCCTTCATGCATGATTCCAGAGTGGCTTTTTGTACGGGAAAAGGAAGGGGTTGAACAGCTGCTTCATTCCAGGCACGTTGGCTTTTTGTGGAATGATAAACTGATTCCCTTTGCCTGCTAAGAGCAGGGTTTTAACGTGCTGAACAAATTTGCTTTTAATATTTCCCTATTGATATAAATGTATATCACCTTAAAATATGGGATTTCCATTTGGGATTGTGTTAACGGGAAGGTTCAGCTTCACAGGCAACAGGATGGAAAAATCACAGGGTTTCAGCCTCTGGTTCGATTTGGGAATGTGTAAAACCCCTAAAACTGGGTCTCAGAATGAGCACCTGGAACAGGAGCTGCAGCTTTGATCCTCGAGGGCTTGGAAAACAGGAAATTTATTGAAGAGATATTGAAATCTGAACTTAAAAATTGGTTCTGGATCTGCATAAGAGGGTCTAAAATCCAATAAATCACCTGAAGGCCGGGGCTCTCAGCAGCTCTGCTGTCGCTGTGAGGTGACCCCTGCTCAGGTGGGGATGTGGGGTGGGTTTGTGGGCCTGGAGCAGTTCTCAGCTCTTGGCAGGAGTCCCCAAACCACACAGCAGCTCCGTGCCTTTGATCCTCTCTTTCATTCCAGCGGGGAACAAAGTGTGTGGAAAGGGAATTGAGGTGAATCAATGGGAAGAGGTGAGATGGGATCTGGTGAGAGATCGATCCCAGCCCAACACACGCGGTCTCTTGGAATGGTTTGGGTTGGAGGGGACCTTAAAGCCCATCCAGTGCCCCCCCTGCCATGGGCAGGGACACCTCCCACTGTCCCAGGGTGCTCCAAGCCCCAGTGTCCAGCCTGGCCTTGGGCACTGCCAGGGATCCAGGGGCAGCCACAGCTTCTCCGGGCACCCTGTGCCAGGGCCTGCCCACCCTCACAGGGAACAATTCCTTCCCAAGATCCCACCTCACCCTGCCCTCTGGTGGTTAGAAGTCTGGGAAGTTGACACTGTTGACCCTTAGATTTCATCCAAAGAATATTCTGAGGAGGGGAAATCCCAGTAGCAGGAATATTGGGGGAGCAGGAGAAGGAGGAGAAGTTTGTGGACCTCAATAATCTTCATTTTTTTCCTTCTGCCTTAAGTGATTACAGAGCTGAGGTCACTGGAGGAGCAGAAATGAATAAAGAAGAAGGGGGAAAGGAGATGGTTGTAGTCATGAAAGTTGCAGGAGAGGCATGACTTGTTTTATGGATGTGAAATTCCCTGGATGCCCAAGTGACTTCAGCTCTTAGGAGAAATCTCAGCGATGTTTCAGGAGGGGATATTCTAAATGAAGTGATCTATCTGCAATGTGGATAAAAATGGATTCCCTGTCTGGTGAATTGTTTAACTTTGAGCTTTCTGGCTTTGGGAAATTACGTTTGAGGCTCTTGTTGTGTGCACTTCCTCTGTGGGAGGTTGTTTCCCAAAAACGGGGGATTATGAGGGAAAGCAGTATTTTTCTTGGTTTTCCATTTTGCAGGAAGAGTTGTTCCTGCTGTTCTGCCACTCCAGGATCTGTTTCCCCAGGAACACAGACACGGAAAACCGTGCTGACATGGCTCTGCAAGGAGACCTGAGGGTTGTTGCCAAGGTGTCGGTGTTGTGAGACTTTATTGGAAATCCGGGAAAATTCGTGTTTTCCCTGATGAAGATCTGTCCCCAGGGGCTACGAGCCAACCTTGAGACAGAGAGGGAAAACAGAGCACCCCAAAGATGTTCACAACATCTCCTCAGCGATTTCCTGCATTTCTCCAAACACCAGCATATTTTAGGATGCACTTTAACACTGTTTTTCTCCTCCGGAAAAGCTGAGCTCCCTTTTTCCCCCAGGTAAGCTCTGAGAAGTCTCCTTCTCCTGATTTTCTGTACCAGATAAATATCCCTGTGTTCTAATGGCAGCCCTTCCACGGAAGTGGATAAATGGACAGATGGATACAGTGGCATTTAGGATCCTTTTTTTTAAAGAAGCCTCAATTCCCTTTCTGAAGCCACTGGGGCATGGCGAGGGTAAAGGTGCCTTTCAAGAAATCTTCTTCAGGCTTCCCCCTGGTGGGAGCCCTGTGCTGCTGGATGGTGCCAATTAATCCTTAAACAAAGATTTATTGCTTGCCACAGGTTCCTGCTGGCCCAATCACACCCGAGCCGTTCCTTGGGCTGGGAAAATCTGACTTTATTCTGTGATTGTCTCCCCCTCTCTCGCAAACATTATCTCCCAAACAGGAATTTCTCTTTCCTTGTGCCATTATGGCAGCTCGAGGAGGTGTTTTTCCTTTCATAACCACATCCCAGAGGACAGAGAGCCAATAGTGAGCCTGAATTCCCTAAAGCAATTTCCTTTCATATCCATACCCTCTTCTCCTTCTATTGGTGCAATCTAAAGTTGGGGATGGATGAAAGCTGCTCTGCTACAAGTTCATCTCCTGCTAGGGAGGAGGTTTATTTCTGCTCTTTTGTCCAATTTGTTATTTCAGAGTTTATTGCATCTGTCTGTGAGGAAATAGAAGTTTCTCCTGTTATTCAGCCTAAATTTTTGTTGTCCTTATTTCAGTTTTTTTCCTCTCCTCCCATTTCTGTTTTCTTGCCGCTCGAAAGCAGAGAACGACACACCCTTAATACTCACAGGGAAGAGGTTTTTCTGGGAAAATAACAAACTGGGGAAGCCCCACGTGAATTTTTACCCCTAAATCTTTAGACAAGATAAACCTGGGCATGAAACATAAAGATTGCTGGAGAAAAGAGCAGGCTGAGGCTCCTGGTGTCCCTGGAATTGCTCTAAGACAGTCTCTGGCTGAGGAATGGGAGAGAAATTCACCTGACAACTTGTTGGCTTCTCCGTAGGTTTTGCAGGGCTCTGTTTTTTGGTTGTGTGTGGCAAACACTCGCTGTCGCTGCAGTTCCAGCCAGTTCCATGATCTGATGTAAAAGCCAGAAGTGGAGAAGCTTTTTGGGCAATTCTGCTCGCTCCTTTCAGTGTCACTCACGGGGCTGGCAGCTGTCAAACCCGCAGAGACAGGTCCTGACCGTGCTGAGAGGGATCAGCTCTGATCCTTCTGGAAAAGGGAGTCGTGGGAAAGGCCCCCGGCCAGGAGGCTCTGGCTGAGTGGTTTTGGGAAGGAGCAGAGCTGCCTCGGGCAGGTGATGGATATGGGAAGCCACCAGAACCCTGGAGATGTGGCTGCTCTGCGGGGCAGGAAAGGGTTAATAAGCACCGAGAGAGGGAAGGGGGAAGAAATCAGAGCGCAGAAGAAATTTCTCAGCATCTCTTGCAGTCCTTGGCCTCCTCCTTTTCCCAGCCTATTCACAGCCGGTATTTAACACTCGTGTTTGCTTTAAAAACCGAGAGTACAACAGGGCTAAATAGAAGCATCTCTGCGGCGCTTTGTTGTCTCTTACAAAGGCTGCAGCTGAGAGTCCTCACTCCCTGGCACCTCCAGACACTAATTACAGATGTCAAACGAGGTGTGGAGTGCCACCACCAGCATCACAGGGAAGTTGGCTTTGATGTCTCACACCTTCCCTCGGCTGACTGAAGCCGCTGCCAGAGGTGCAAGACATCCTAATACCTCCCTCCCTTCCAGCCTGTTTGCCTCCGGGAAGCTTTCCAATTAAAACACGGGAGCGAAACGGTGCTCTGGTGATGCTCTCCTCGCTTTTGATGTGCTGCTTTTATAAAGTTTATATGGTTGATGAACCATTGCTGTTCCAGTTCCCCCCTGACGTGAGGTCGGATGCACACACAGCTTTTTACTTAGAGGCAATTTGCAATTTTAGTTCAATAACAGCTCTGATAAACCCTTTTATTCTCGTGGGAGAGAAAACCTTGATGCTTAAGGTAAACTTCATAATTTTTTTTCACTAATTAAATAAATATAATTTTCTGTAAAACTTCTACAATGATCTCCCTGAAACGGGATCCTGGTGAGGATGGGCTCAGCCTTTTCTCCCAGTGAACCAGTGACTGGGCAATGGGAAATGGCCTCAAGTTGTGCCAGGGGAACTTCAGGCTGGAGATTAGGAAGATTTTTTTCGCTGGAAGGGTGGTTAAGCTTTGGAACAGGCTGCCCAGGGAAGAGGTGGAGTCCCCATCCCTGGAAATGTTCGGGTGAGTAGAGGTGGCAATTTGCAGTCCTGGTTTAGGGCAGGGTGGTGGTCGGTCAAAGGTTGGACTCCTTCTTGGAGGTATTTTTCAACTTTAATTCCATTTAATTCTATGATTCCGTGATCTGTTTCTTTTGAGAATTAACAGCCCTGGTGTTCAGAGCACACTGAAATTCCCTCTCCCCCTGCTTTGCCCTTCCCTGCATTTCTTCCTGCTGCTGTCTCTTTAATGTGTGATCAGCACCCGCTTTCCATGGAGACTTTCTCATCCACCTCTTTGTGGGGATTAAGGGTCAGCAAGTCCAGGAACCTTGAAATTCCAGCTCATTTATTCCTCCAGGAGGGACCTTTCACTGAACTCTACACCTCTCTGCACTTCTGTGCAATCACAAATAATAAGATGCTCACATACAAAATATTTCTGCTTTGAATTTAACCAGAAGAGGGGGTGTAAAATATCCCCCCATACCTGGAGAAAACTCTATGTCCTGACGAAGCCTTGGGGCCATCCCTGTGGGATTTTTTATGGGAGACTGAGTGTAAACCTTCAGGAAATGTGTCTTGTAGCAAACAGGTTTCAAAGAGACAGAGCTGCCACAGTTTCAGCTCTGAGCAGCGAACACTGTAAATATAAATTGCCATTATAAAATGCAGTAATTGTGATTTCCAGGAGTTTAACTTTCCTATATTATCCTGCTGTTTATACCCAACCAAGAGCTGGAGCAATATAAAAATACATAGATCCACTCAAATGCTCACTAATACACTGTTTAATTCAAATTGTCCTTAAATAGCTTCCTAAATTCTATTTCATTTTGTTATTTTTGGATTTATTGCTGCTTTAGTTCATAAAGCTGCTGGATTCCAAAGTCTGAATTACAGTCCCTCTCTTTTTTTTTTTTTTAACTACAATAAGTTGTATACAAGTATTCTTGATTACTTTCCTTTAGTTCCTCGTGAAATAATAAAGTAACAGCTTTTTATGCTCTATTTAAATTTTGAGTGCCAGCCAAGCTCCTTCTCTCCCTGTTTTAGCATCCATTTGAAGTGAGGTTTCTAATCAGCTCTGCCCTGCACACCATAAAGCCTCCCCTTGCTGTCTGTGCTGAGAACTCCAGACATTTCCAGGCTGGGAAATTGTTGGTCATGCTTCCCTGGCTCTGCTTCCCCCGAGAATCCAGCCCTTAGGAAATTCATATTCTCTGATCCCGAGATGATACAGATTCCAGGAGAAGATGGTTCCCTGGAATTTCCAAGGTCAGCATTCGAGGAGGTTGGGAAACTTTTGCTGAGTGTTTACACGCTCCACAACCTCGAGAACTTCTCTCTCTGATAGATTTATTTGGTTGATCTTACACTCATTTTCTATCTGAATGGTCTCTTACTTTCCAATAAAAGCCCTAAAAGGACAAGATTTAGTTATAAGTCCCAATATTAGCTCGAAACAAGATTCCTGTTGTTTTAAAAGGACCTCTCACCCTTCTTGGGGCTCCTCATGATGCCAGTGTTTGTTCTTCTGCCAGCATTCAACCCAAACTCGCTGTGTAGTGCCTCCAGTTCCAGTCACACGAGGGAAAAAGCAGAGTGACTCTGGGCGTCAAAATATGGCTGTGATGATTCCAAGGATGGGGAGCAAACTGCAGAACTCAAAGTAACCCCATGCAAAACCACTACACGGCAGGAAAAACCTGTTCCCCCTCAGCCACCTTCTCTCCTGGCAAATGCCTGAGAAATGAAAAGCAAACAAACTAAAATGCCCCCTCACACGTGATATTTTTTGGTTATACTCCCTCATCAGCAACGGGCTGGTGGTGCAAATGAAAAACTTGGATTATTGCTGTGAAAAGAATCTCTGCAGAGGAGACGTGAGGCTGCATTCAGCTCCGAGGAACGGTGCTTAACTGGGGCTGTAAAACGAAAAGGCAGCAGCAGGGAGAACTCAGCACTGGGAGCTGGGTTATTACGCTCAGATTTGAACATCATCGAGGAGTGAGATGCAAAATGTGATTTCTAAATGTCTCCAGAAGCCTTTGCTCTTAAAATGGATTCATTTTCGGAGACACTCCAATGTCTGGATCCCCACAACGACTCGCTAACCCTCTTACTATGCTTAAAGACTATTATTAAGAGTTTTATTCATAACACTTTTATTTCCCCCGTATTTTCTGAGATGCTTCTATGTTAAAAATTATCTCACTTTGAGTATCGTAGTTCATATTTATATTTTGTCTTTTTTTTCTCTGTCTTTTAAAGAACAGCTCAAAAATTTGTCACTTGGCTGATGCAACAAAGCAGAATAGGTACGAAAATGCTCCTCCTGATCTTTTTTTCCAGCACTGCTTGCAGCAATCTTCTTTCCAAGGTCAGTTCCCTCCTTATTTAGAGATCCAAACTTTGTGAAGCCGCTCTCAACAGACCCCGACGTGGGATTTCGGTTGCTTTTCTCTTTGTTGCAAGAGAGTTTTGCCTGGGCTCATCCACCTGAGGATATGAAATCTGTTCCAAGGCACAGCAAGGACAAAATCTCCTCTGCAGGGAGAGGGTTAAAGCGCTTCCAGTGAGGGAGTTCTGCTGGAACTCCGCAATGTTCACTGCCTGCTCCGGCTCTTTCTCCTGCTTGAGTTGGTTTCATCCTTTGCCTTTTGTCTGTTTTTGTTTGAAGGGAAGGTCAGGGAGCTGCTGGTGTCCCAGCAGAGCAGGAGGGAGCTGCCGTGAGAGCGCGGCCGGAGCGACGGAGGCCGCCTGGCAGGGAACTTCTGAGGGGAACAAAGGAGGCTGGAAGGACCCAGAGGTTTAAGCCACAACCTTTTGGAAACAAGAGGTCAGATCAAGGTTTCAGATTGTGTGTGGTTTTCTCCTGGCTTTGATGGAAAGTTCTTTTCGAGCGCAGCTGGAAGAAAGGGCTGGGAGCGAGGGGAGGCTTTGCAGCAGCACTGATTTTTCTGCCTTCTCATCAGGATTGCACACTCTGCAATAGCCCCAGTCTTTTACTTGGCTGCTCAGAAGTCTGTGGAGAGGAGAGTAAATTATCCCCTTCAATGACAAATTGACTGTGCGAGTAGAGTGCACACAGAGAAAATTAATTAGAGCAACTTCACCTCCGAAGGTTTCCTCCTTCCTTCCTCCTCCAGCCCGGGAAAGGCTGAGGTGGAGCTGCCTGGGGCACCTCAGAACACGGCTGGTTCTCACTTTGTGGAGCTCCACACGGTGCTTTGAGCACAGAAAATGTGGAGAGGTGAGGCTTTCTTTGAGCTGGGCTCCTGAGGGGACTCCACGACACACGGGGAAGCAGCAGCACTTGGGGTCTTTAAAAGTAATACAGTGGGTCTGGAGAAACACATCAAATAGTCCCTCTTTTTATTTAAAAATTGAAATCATGGGATCATGGAGTGGTTTGGGTTAGAAGGGTTATTAGAGGTCTCATTCCAACCCCCGGGCATGGGCAGGGACACCTTGCACTGTCCCAGGCTGCTCCAAGCCCCAATGTCCAGCCTGGCCTTGGGCACTGCCAGGGATGAGCAACCTCTGCCACTCCCTCACCACCCTCACAGAGAACAATTCCTTCCCAATATCCCTTCTAACCCTGCTCTCTTTCAGTTTGAAGCCATTCCCACTTATCCTGTCATGTGAAAAAAAAAAATCTATGGACCGTTGGCAATTTCCATTTCTTTACCTTTTCTGCCTTATTTTTTTTGGCAGCGCGGTTGCAGAAGGGTGATGCTCTGACATTCTGCAAAGGACAGCAATTGGATTTTTTGCTGCTTCCAAATTGATTTGGGTTTCAAACATGACTCAACAGACACACAAATCTTACTTAAACTTGTCAGATCCAGAATAAAATGTATCAGTTGATACAGAGCGACATTTTTAACTGAGATGTTTGATTTGCAAAAATGTTCTCCATTCCAGCCCTTTTTCCCTCATGAACTGTAAAAGGAGTAGTTTTAGACATGTCCTCACATATCTGAGTGCCCAATGGTTGCCTCGATTGCTTTACCAGAGCAATAGATGACATGATTAAATCATGAGGCTTTAAATGTTTATATTTTGTAAATGCAAGGACAAGGCCTTAATCACTAAATCCAAATCAATAAAGCAGAGCATCTGCATCACGAAATTCTGAAGGCTGACAATGCTCCTGGAATAGGGCTGGACTTGATCAAAACATAAAACAGAGAGAAATTGTAAAACATTTTATAAAAAGCGTGTGGACCGAGAGCTGATTACTTTTGAACCAGTGCAAGGCAAACAGGGTTATCCCAAAATCCGTTCAGACTCCCAAATCCATTCAGTTCTGCTGCCTCAGAGCCCTGGAATGGTTTGGGCTGGAAGGGAATATTAAAGCCCATCCCATTCCACTCCCTCCATGGGTAGGGACAACTTCCACTATCCCAGGTTGCTCCAAGCCCTGTCCAACCTGGCCTTGGATATTTCCAGGGATCCAGGGGCATCCCTGCCCTTTCTGAGCAACCCATTCCAGCTTTTTCCCACCCTCAAAGACTTGGTTTGTACTTTGTCCGAAGTCAAGGCTATGGAGTCACCATTGGTGCTTTTTGTGATGACTTTCTGGTCACAGAAAGTACAAATTCTGCACAGAATTTATGATTTTTAATCAGTGAAGGTAAGAGCAGTTGCAGCAGCACGGATCCATAACCCTGCTCAGGCTGATCAATGGCTGGGGGTGGTGGAAGGAGTGAGCTCAGCCCTCCACCAGCTTGGGGAAAGTAAAATGTAAACCCATACGACAGCACCACAAATCTTGAGGAGGACTTGGTGTTATTAATGTCTAAAGTGCCCCAAACCATGTGAATGAGCAGCAGTGACCTGGTTCTAGGGGAAAAAAAAAAAAGTACAGAAAAACCTACTCAAGCTGCTTTAATTGATTGTTCAGTCACCCGCAAATGATGCCCCTGGCTAGGAAATGCAAATTGGCCTCAAAATATTCTTGTTCCTGAGAAGAGAACGAGGTCTGGTGTACCTGGAATCTCAATCAGCTTGGCTTGAGGAGCCTCTCCTCTGCACATAGTTATTTATACAATTTGAATGTGTAGAGATTATTGCATCAATTATATATTTTAAATGTAGATGTATCATCTATTTGTCTCATCCCCTTGGTCTCCATGGCATGAAAATTGTGAAAATAGGCACAGCACTCTGCCACCATTTATTTTCCAGATTGACCCCTCAGATCCTGGGATATTTGCTGCATGTTTGAGCTTTTGGAGTGTTTTCTCCAACCATATCTTAAGTTGTCTAAATGATAATGCTTTTATTTCCCTCTTTGAGAGACAATCTGATATAATAATCTAATTTCCCAATCTAATATGGCACTGCCAAGGAGATACTTCCCTTTAAGCTGTGCTCCCTTACGTTACCCTACATCATTTTTCCCTGCTTCAGCCCATTCATCATTTCTGTGCAGTTTACGCACCTATTTACCTCATTACTTAACCAAATTTTACACACTTAACTCATCCTTCAGTCTTCAAGTATTTACCCTAAAGGTTTATTGCAGCTCAGAATGTGATTTGATTGCTAGGGAAGAAAAAAGATGATTTATTTTTTTTTTCTGATTTGTGTCACCTTAAATATATTAAAACATTACTTGTCTTATTTACACAGTGTCGATGCAAGGAGAATGATGAAAAAAGCACAGAAATTGGTCCGTGGGGCTTGTGCTGCACTTTGGGCAGAAGTTGGTGATCTGAAGTGACATCCAGCTGAAAAACAGCGAGGAGCAGTGAGACAGAACTGCTGTGCCTTGGCAAAATCCTGTTTCCTTCTTGATCCCTTGGTTGTTGGGGAGGCAGAGGAACAACTTCGGCCTGTGGGGCAGAACCCAAAAAGTTCTTAAATACGGATTTCTGAGTACAGGTATACGTGGGCATAGGGATGGTAAAGAGAAGTGGTGCTGCTCTGAGAGAATGAGGCCAGCACAAGCAGAAAATAGCAATAATCAGCGTTTCTATCACCTTTACATTAATATTTACGTGGGGTTTTTTTGCTTCACTCGGGAAAACGCTCCCGTTTGGCATCGTTTTGTTACTTCAGAGCTGCCCAAGGTGCTCTGTTGGTGTGACTCCTCTGCCCTGAGCTGGCACGGGCTCTGTGCTCCTGCCCTATCCCAACCCTATTAGAGGAAATCTTTGCTATTGATGGCAGCAGCGTGTGAGCTGCCACGGGGCCGTGCTCAGCAGCCCGATTTATCGATGTTAGTCATGCTCTGGGGCTGGGGGCACCTCGTGCAGCTGCCTGCTGAAGGAGGCCTGCCCAACCCTCAGGTCTGCTGGTCCGGGGTGTGCTTGGAGAAGTTAAAATGTGATTTCTTTGGAACTCTGCAGATCTTTATTCCTGGCTGGGAACGAGTTTTTGGGGTGAGTGGTGTGTGGGCCGTCCGCCAGCGCTGGATGTGCTGCTGAAGCCCCAGCCTGAGTGGGGATGAAAGGAGGGGACTTCTGTCAGTTCTTGCTGATGTTAAATCAATTTTATATTTTCAGGCACGAGGCAGTTTTAATATTTCTCCAAGAATATCTCACGGAGAGAGCTGGAAAGTGCATTATGGGGCCTACAACATCTTAATTTTCCAGGCAGAGGGAGATGTCTCCTGCAGGTGTTGTCTCTTTGCTGGGCTTCCCTTCCCATGTGTGTTATCCCACATTTTTTACCTCTGCCAGAATCCAGCAGGTCCCGGAGCCTTTCCCAGCCTCCAGCCCCTGCTGGCACCTTCCAAACACTGCAGCAGCCCGAGACTTGGGAGTTTGTCACAGTCCCCAAAGTGCCAAACCCATCCAGAGCCCACCCCTCCAGGCAAAGGCACTGACCTTCTCCTCAAACAGAACGATTTCCTCCCAGAAACAACCGAGGGAACAAATGGCTGGAATTCATCATCAAAAAAAGCACGGAGAGTAAAATCAATTTTATATCACAGTTCTCATTAGAACTCTCAAACTTTGGCAACGTGTTTCCTATATTTATTTATCCCTCTTTTTTCCTCCTTGCAAGTCCTCGTTGCTTCAGTGGTTTTCCTGGCTGGCCCTGCCTTGTTCCAGTTTGGTGTTGCAGTTGTTCCCGGTGGTTTGAGGGTTTTTTCTCTTTTCTGTGCAGTTCCTTGTGCTGAAAAAAGCATCACCTGCTGCTCTGTGCTCACCCACCTGGGCTGAACGGAGAGAAATAAGGTTAAAAAAAGGGAAAGGCTGCAAAACTTCACAGGTGTGGTTCAAAAACGCCATTCCCGACAGCTGGATTTCAAATCTGGACAGTGCTTCGATTTGTTTGCTGATTTATGTGGTTATTTTCAAACCAGAAGCTGCCCTGCCAAGCTCCCAGCTGACTAAAACTGTGACTTTCCCTCCCCAAAACCAGTAAATAAAAAGGAGAACGTGGTGTCAGCATTGTCAGTCTTGTCCCATATAAATTTTAACATCATATTTAAAGAAAAAAACCAAGAGGGATGCAGACCTTCATGTTAAAAATGGTGAGTTTAATTTAATGTTTTTGTTTTTCCCCCACAGAAAAAGTTATTGAGGAGAAAAAACATTGTGGGGTTGAACATTTTCTAGGGATGGACAAGCAGATTTCAGACTGAATAATTTCCTCAATTTATTTAGAAGAGGATGAATTAAACCTACCACAGAATGTTGGCTACAAACATTTTTCTGGGGTATCTTTAGGAAGAAAGATGAATTTAAAGAGTAACTGAGAACAAATGAGAGCTATGGTTTAGTTTTTCTATTTTTTAGAGGAGACTGCACTGTAAATAAATTCATGTAAACAAATTCTAAGGTAGCCACAGTAGAAGTTCAAAGATTCAGAAATAGCTGAGCTACTTTTACATATTTGCACTTTTAGTTCAGGTTTTTTATTCATTTGTTTGAGTTAAAATAACCCTAAAGTTGTCTCTTTAGTAGAAAGTTTTTATATCTCTTTAGGTAAGACCTTTATCTTCTCAATGTGGAGGTTTTGATCCCTTGTAAAACGCTGGCTATAAATGAAAATATATGGTCCTTTCAATGGTGACCTGGGAAGGGAACATTTCAAACGCTCCATGAAACTTCTGAGCCTGAAATTTCTGAAAAGAAAGATAAATAAGGGAGCTGAGGGGTGCAAATAAAAGAGTGAGAGGTTTCTGCTGCTGGAAGCCGGGAATGCTGAATGTGTTTGGGTTGGAGGGAAGGAACGACAATAAAACACCAGGCTGCAAATCCATGGAGTGATTTCATGGGAAG
>VZRR01002595.1:0-14293 GCA_013398015.1 Oreocharis arfaki
CCATCAGGGAATTCCAGGCTGAATCTCCAAACCCCTCAACACCAAAATTCTGCCTCTACAGAGCCAAAAATTGCCCTAAAACTTTTTTAGGCTTCTAAATTCACTTTTTTTAGGCTTTCCAAGCTTAACCCCCCTTGGGAACACCATGAGAACATCAGAATTCCATCAGGGAATTCCAGGCTGAAACTTAAAAGTCCTTAAACTCAAAACTCCATCTTTGCAGAGCCAAAAATCGCCCCCAAACCCCACTTTCATTGGCTCTTAAATCCACTTTTTTTAGGCTTTTAAATCCACTTTTTTTAGGCATTTAAATCCACTTTTTTAGGTATTTAAATCCTTTTTTTTTAGGCTTTTAAATCCACTTTTTTTAGGAGAACCCTGGAGAACCAAGGGAAAGCTGAGATCTGTAAGGAGGGAGCTTCGAGTAAGTGGAAGGTGTTGGAAAAAAAAAAAAAAAAGAAGAGCTTTAAGGCCTCTTCCATCCCAAACCATTCCAGGATTCCGTGATTTATTCCCAGAAAATGGGAGGCGAGGATCTGACCAACCCAACAACGGGAAAAGGGCTCTCCAGGATGGAGCATCCTGGTTTTCTGTCCAGGATAATCCTGCTGCTCTCACATCCCAGATTCCTGGAGGCCATGGAATGCCACCTAAAAACCAATTCCAACGCCTAAGGAAAGACACATTCCATGGCCAAGCAGAAAAAACACTTCCAGCTCAAGTTTTCAGCTTTTCTGACCACAGGCACACCCAAAATCCAAATAAAAAGGGAAAATGAGGATCTGTGCCACAACAAAGTGCTGCTGCTGTTTAAATCCTGCCCTCCATGCCCTCTCTTTTCCCAGGAAAAGGATTCTGGAGCAGAGAAATTGCATTTTCCTAAATATTCATCCAAAACCACAAAGCCTGGCACCGGGAATATTAAAGAAGACACGACAGCACCGTGGTCAGCTCCAAATCTGATTTATCCCAGGTTTTTTTTTTCCCTGTTTGCAATGTCCAGACTGAAATGTCTGTCTGCCCATCCAATAAAAAACAGGAAATGAAGACTAAAGGGAAAACATTTGGCATTCTGGAAGTGCTCCCACGTATCCCCACCAGCCCCTAAGAGCAATTCCATATTTTATTTTGTGTATTTGAAGCGGCGTCTTTGACAACGCTAATTTATAACGGGAGATTTAGGGAGGGGGAAAAAATGGATTTACTGGGATATTTCAGCTTTCTTATTCCGGGGTTTTTCCTTGGAGCCAAAGCAGATGTTCCCGTTTCCTCAGACTGTGGTTGTTTTCTTCCCTTCTGGATCTGATATTTCGCTTGTTGGGAAAATACCCGTGTTGTTTTCGACGCCAGGCTGAACGATCAGTGCGGGGTTTTTTAATGGCAAAGTCATTTAGCTCATCCTGCCCTCCTCTCCAAAATGAAGTGCTGTGGAGTGAGGTGAAAGTGGCAACTCCAACGTTTCCTCCCAACTTCTCCCAGTAATTTCCCTCCCAGCTATCAAAAGCTCCTTTAAGGATGAGCAGTGACCCCTGCAGCACTCCGGGGCTGCCTCTCGCTCAACACTCTGGCAAGTTTTTATCCAATTCCATCCTTCAAAGGCTGCAATTAACGAGGAGAGCCCTGCTCAGCAACCCCTGCTCCCAAAATCCCGGCGCTTCCCGCAAGGAATTATCGCTCCACAGGGATCAGCTCCGTGTCAGGGCCCTCTTGTGTGACACCACAAAACAAACTGGCTCTTCCGGGCAAATTATTCAATGCTGAAGTTGCAGAGGGAACTGGAAAAGTGGAAATTCCAAAATATTGGGGTGTGGGCGTGTCCCAGGGTGTTCCAAGAGGAATCCCAACCTGGATACATCCAGCCTCACCGGGAAAATCACAATTCTGGGAAACGACAGCAACAGAAAACGGAGTCTTGACGTCAAAAGCTGCCAGAGGATGGAATTCCACGGGATATTGGGAAGGAATTCCTGGCTGGGAGCGTGGAGAGGCCCTGGAATGGATTTCCCAGAGCAGCTGTGGCTGCCCCTGCATCCCTGGCAGTGCCCAAGGCCAGGCTGGAGCTCCCTGGGACAGTGGGAGGTGTCCCTGCCATGGCAGGGGTGGCACTGGAGGATTTTTAATCTCCCTTCCAACCCAAACCAGTCTGGGATCCTGGGGTTTTGTAGGGTCCTTGAGGCTTTAAAGGATCATTTCAAACCAATCCAGGATATTCTTCCCCCCTAACCTAAGGCTCCTTGGAAAGAACAATGTCCCAACGACCCCCAAATATTTTATTCCTGGGCAACCAGTGCTGCAAATATAAAAATTCAACACAAAAACGCTCCAAGTCACAGGAGCCACCCAACTTCTCTGCAAGATTTCCTGTTTTATTCTCAGGATGTGTTTTCCTTGGACAAAAAACGTGGATTAAGAGGATGCACAACTCCCTCGGAGCCTCCCAAACCATGAAATCCCTGAATGCCCAAGGAGCAACAGGAGAGGAGTTTCAGACTCTCATTTTTCGGGATCACTTTGCTGGAAAGCTAAAGGGCACCTGCATTCCTGGGAAAAGGCAGCAGGATTTAATTACTACACGGATTTGACAGCAGGGATTATCCTCCCTGTAAAATTTAAAGCAAAATAGCAACATCTTGCTTACAGCTGGAGAATATAATTATTAAAAACAAATTAAAAATCGCTTTTTCAACCCGTCCTCATCCCCACAGGAAGGAGCAGATGGAAAATTCCACCTTATCCAAGGAACAGAATATTTTCTTGGAACTTTTACTACAATCAGACACTCGCCTGCAATTATTTCACATTAAATATACGAGAATTCATCTTGTAGGACTAGAGAATCACAATGGGTGGGGTTGGAAGGGACCTTAAAGACCATCCAGGGATCTCATAATAAATGTTTCTATTGATTAAATGAAGACTGATTGTTTTCAACCTTAATTGCTGACAGAGAAAAGGTTAAATTCGGGTCAGAAATGAAATTAAACACAGGAATTCCACATAAACCTGAAGCAACTGAAGCTGAGAGGCAAACACAGAGACACCTCCACGGGCTGAGCCTTAAATCAGTATTTTTTTTAATAATAAATCCAAATTTTTCCCCTTTTTAATGCTCATTTACACCTGAGCAGATGCAATAAATCCCTCAGTATTGCCCAGGGATTTTCAGATCACCACCCACCATTCCAACAGTAAATTACTTCAGCTTTACAACCTCCAAATAATTATCCAGTTAATTCCTCACCAAAATCTCTGTTGTTCCAAAGGGAATGCACACAGCCAGGAGAATTAGGGAATAACAACCTTGGCTAGAAAGGTTTATTATTAATTCTGGCTGCAGAATACTCAGAAAAGCAGCAAAAACCCCAGACTGGTTGGGATTGGGAGGGTCCTTAAGGATCATTCCATTCCAAACCTTTCCATGGGCAGGGAAACCTTCCATGAAAGAAGCATCCCAGATTTCTGCACTCCTTGATTCATCCATGAATTCCTGCTGGAAATGCCTGGACAGAGGCAGGTAACAGACATTTTCCAATAAAACTCTCCCGTTTTACACCAATATTTTCAATGAGGACAACAAAACGAACGCACTTCCTTCTGCAGGATGATCCCACATAAATTCTGGGAAATGAATTCCTTTTTTGGAAGGAAATAAATTCCTTTTTTTTTTTTTTGGTAGATATCTTCCTTCCAAGGAATCCCTGTCTTCTCAGGACACCAGAACCTTCACATTCCTTATTCCCCACCCTCTTGCAAAGACACTGCCACCCACGTGGGGTGAGTCTTCCCAACTTTTCCAGGACCACCAGACAGGCAGAGAGACAAGAACGATGGGATAAGTTGGTTTTCCTGCTGAAATGTGCTCAGGGTTTGGAAGAGCCAAACTCTGGAGCTTCCTGGGAATGGGCAGAGTGGAAAGCAGGGAAAGGGAAGCTCCAGCTCTCCCCCTGTGGGCTCCCAGATCCCTTCCCCCAGAGCTGAGTCACTCAGATCATCCATTCCAACCTCAGCTTCCCAGTTACTATAACAACTTCATGGATTTCTTCTCGTTATTAATTACATTCAGCCCTAATTGCTCCTCCAGGATCAGGGGGAAGCACTCCAGGAGAGCTTCCCTTTTCCCTTCTCCCTTCCAAAGGCTTTTCACCCCAGCTCGCTCCCACATTCAGGTGCTCCCCTCACGAATCTGCTTCCACGGAGATAAGGAAATGCTCATATTCCTCCCTTTGAAAACTCAGAATAGAAGGAAATGGGTTTTTTCCTTAAAAACAAACAAGATGCCCGAAATAAAACCGCAAAATCTGGGCCCTCAGCTGTTTTCCCGCAGCAAATGTGGAGCAGGGAACAGCCTGGAATATGATCCACCCCGGCACGGAGAGAAGGAGCCCTTTGGAAGCAAAGCCAGAGCAAAGGAGCAGCTGGAATCTGATTTATTGGGTCTGAAGTGCACAGCCCCGGGGCATGAACGGGAAACCTCTGCTGCTGGGAAAGGCTGGAAGGGGCAACAAACCCCAGGCCAATCCCAAGGTCCCGAGGTGCTGGAGAGAGCAGAACCAGCCCCTTCCATTTTCCTCGGGATCAGCTTCGGAGCTGGAGAGCTGAAGGGACATCTCTACCCAAGGCAGGAGAACAGAGGGATTTCCCCTCCCTCCCCTTGGCAGCACCACGGGATGGGGAGGATGGAAAACTTCCTCAGCCTAGAAAGCAGGGAAGGACGGCAGGGAAAGGGAACGGGGAAGGAGGGCATTGCCTGCTCCATTCCCACAGGGATTAAACAGCGCTGACCTCATGGAATCACAGCATCCCAGACTGGTTTGGGCTGGGAAGGAGCTCCAATTCCATCCCATCCCACCCCTGCCGTGGGCAGGGACACCTCCCACCATCCCAGGCTGCTCCAAGCCCTGCCCAGCCTGGCCGTGGGCACTGCCAGGGATCCAGGGGCAGCCACAGCTGCTCTGGAAAAGCTCGACTTTACCCTCACAGTAAGGAATTTCTTCCCCCTCACCACATCTCTCCCACCTGAATTCCCTTGGCTCGGGAACAACCTCTGCCTCCTCACTAACGACTGCAGGTCTCTGATGGAAGTTTTGGCAGACTCCCAGAGAATTCATAAATGAAAATTCCAATATCGCTCGATCCATTTATTTTTGGAAACGTGTCTCCTGCTCGCTGAAAGGAAAGAACGGCCAGCACATAAATAGGGAAACAACTGGGAGCAATGGAGAACTTCCTGCAGCTGGAAAGGCTCAGGAATGAAGCATTCCTGCTCTTCCCCCCGTTTAATTTCCCACTTTTAGGTGTGGAACGCAGAACTGAACTCATCTGCAGAGCCATCAAAACACAGGATAATTTTAAGCCCCCAGCCAGATGGAAAACACTCCTTGCACCCTCCTCTGCAGGAAAAGGGAAGAGGATCTGAGCCCACAGAATTCCAACAGGGAAAGAAGCCCTCTCCGGATATTTTATATTAAAAAGAACCATGGAAATGATGATTTGATTATATTTAGTGTGAAAAACCCGCACTGCTTTAGTCACCAAGTCACACACAAACACGGGGGGAACATTTTCATGCTGCCTCCAATTTTTTCCATCTCAAATGACAAATTTCCATGGATTTCATCCCTCTGATTAAAGGGCAGTTGTTGCACACCTACAAATACCCTTTAAAAACCCACCAGGGCAACCACACTTCCAAAAAAAAATTAATGGAAGTGGGGATCTGAAATCCAAAACAGCACAAGGCAGCTGCAGCAATTCCCAGCATCAATCCAGGCACAACTTCCTCACTCCCAAAGGCACAATATCAATAACAAACCCCAAAACAGGTTTGGGGTCCTGGAAAGTTAGAGAAAATCTGGTTTATCCAACCAAAAATGTAGGAATTGCTGTACGGGGAAGCAAATGCCCAGCACCAAACTGGTGTTGGATCCATGAGACAGCACAGCAGGGGCAGAAAAAAAGGAATAATGAAACATCTCTGCTGAGGAAAATGGGAGAAGGAATAGCCAGGAATACTCCAGGGATTGTGTTGTATTCCAGCCTGATCATACAGCGAAATATGGGAAGGGAGAAGGGAATTTTGGGGGGATTGGCTGCCATTCCATGAGAGGAGTTTGGGAGATTTCTCCTGCCTGTTCCTTGTTTTATAAACAACCCCAAGAATGCTGCATCAATTCTTCCTCCAGCAAAATCCACACCAGGAACACCTCAGGTCATGGAAAAAATCCAATATTTCATCCAGGAAAACTCACCAAAGCTTCTTAAAAGTCAGGAAGAGTCTGCTCAGAGCTAAATCATTATTTTTTAATCATAAAGCTTTTCTGTTTTTTTCCATGAGTCTAAATAAATCCCTTATCCTGTGCTTAGGAAATTCTTCCTAAATTTTCCTACCCAGTCCTGACTTGAGGAATTAATTACAATTATTTTAAATGACAGGAGTCTTGCACTAAAAGAGTGTTAAATATTTTTATACTGAGAGTGGGTGATTAAAAACAAGGGATGACGAAAAAAAAATGTGTTTTTCTACTTCCTTTCAGTGCCTGTGAGGGGGATTATTTTTCCCTTTTTCAAAAATATCCGATTTTCTGGGAATATGGCTCCAGGAGGAAATTAATTAGGTAAAATAAATGTTTATTTTTATAGTTCTTCTGCCTTGTTCCTGCTTTTCTGGGAAAAAGGCATGGAAAACCTTCCATTTAGAATGGAATTGACTCATCAGTGACCCACAAGCAGCTGGAAAAAAAACCCCACAATGTTCCCATGGCCCCTGCAGGAATAAGGAAAATGGGAAAAATGCAGGCCCGGTTCTCCCACAGAACTGGGCACACACAAATAACACACCACACTCTGGAAGGACAGGCAGGGATTTCATGAATTCAGTTGGAAAGTGCAGGGAAAGGGGCTTGGAACAGGAATTTTTGGGAAGAATTCCAGAAAGGAAACGCAAAAGGAACTTCCAGAAAGAAGGGAAAGAAAAAGCGACACAAAAGCAACAGAGGAATATTCCCTTCTCCCCACCCCTCACACCTGGGAAGAACCAGTGGGAAAGGGCATCCCAAGAATTCCTGTGGATGAATAATAACAGCTATGGCAGCAGAAAACACTTTTCCTGGAGTTTCCTACGAGGAGCCTCTTTTGGAATTGTCTTAGGCAAGAGCCTGCCATGGAATCCTCGGGATCAGCAGGAGGCTGCTGCACCCCATGGAAGCCCAGCTCTGCTCTTCCTGCCCTGGAACCCACTCCTGGAGAGGCCTCTCTCCAAGGATAACCTGGGACAAGCTCCCTGCTCTCCCAAGGATCCCAAAAGATCCACAGAGAGTTTTCCAGTGGGAAGAGCAGCACCTCTGGAAGGAGCAGTGCCACGAATCCAAGCTCTCCCAAGAACATCCCACATCCTGCCCTGCTCTCCCTGCCCTGTCCCTCATCACTGAGATCCTGCAGAGGCCTCTCTCCAAGGATAACCTGGGACAAACTCCCTGCTCTCCCAAGGATCCCAAAACATCCACAGAGAGTTTTCCAATGGGAAGAGCAGCACCTCTAAGAGGAGCAGTGCCACGAATCCAAGCTCTCCCAGGAACATTCCCCATCCTGCCCTGCTCTCCCTGCCCTGTCCCTCATCACTGAGATCCTGGAGAGGCCTCTCTCCAAGGATAACCTGGGACAAGCTCCCTGCTCTCCCAAGGATCCCAAAACATCCACAGAGAGTTTTCCAATGGGAAGAGCAGCACCTCTAAGAGGAGCAGTGCCACGAATCCAAGCTCTCCCAGGAACATTCCCCATCCTGCCCTGCTCTCCCTGCCCTGTCCCTCATCACTGAGATCCTGCAGAGGCCTCTCTCCAAGGATAACCTGGGACAAGCTCCCTGCTCTCCCAAGGATCCCAAAACAGCCACAGAGAGTTTTCCAGTGGGAAGAGCAGCACCTCTGGAAGGAGCAGTGCTGTGAATCCAAGCTCTCCCAAGAACATCCCACATCCTGCCCTGCTCCTGCCCAAGCTGGTGTCACTGGGAGCTCGGACCACCAGCAGCCATTCCCAGATGGAAAACAGAGAACCCCGTGCTGCTCCAGTGACACTTTTCCACTGCTAAATGGGGATGTGTTTCCTTCCAGCCAGGAGTGGGTTTAGCCCTGGCACCACAGGCCCTGGGAGATTCCTGATCAGCATTCCTGAGCACGCTGTGCATCCCGAGAATCTGCTTTTCCTCGAGCAGAATCCCATCAAGCAGAGCAGCCTCCCCTGAAGGTTTCCACATGCCTTACACTGATTTTCTCCTCAAGAGCTCTTGTGCTGCTGGATGATTTTCTGCTTCTCTTTTGAGCTGCTGCTTTCAGAAACGGTGACTCCCGAGGATTCATCCTTTTGGATTCCTCTCTTCCCGAAGTTCCTGCTTCCACTATTTATAGGAATATAAAGGGAGCAAAATCCTTTGGCAGCTCCACTCGGGCTGTCTCCAGCAGCTTCCCTGTGTCAAAAACACGCAGGGAATGCTGTCCCTACAGCAGGTCGAGATTCCCTATGGATTTAGGAGAGCTCAGGTGAATTCTCCTGCAGACCTGGCTTTCCTCTCCTTCCTCTGCCTCAATTTCGCATTTCCTTTCTGGAATTCATCCCAAAATTCCTATTCCAAGCCCCTTTCCCCGCACTCTCCTAATGAATTCATGAAATCCCTGCCTGTACTTCCAGAGTGTGATGTGTTATTTGTGTGTGTCCAGCTCTGTGGGAGAACCCTTGGAAGTGCCCCTGTGGCAAGGAGCTCCTCTCCAGATTTATCCTCCACATTTCCCAAGTGCTCTGGCAACCCCCGATTTTCCGTGCTGTTTATTCCAGTGGGATGCAGTCCGTGGCCTCCTCGAGCAATGACTGAATTACAAAAGCGTGAGTGGGACAAAAATCAACGGCAAGGATTCATTTTTCCATCTGAGCACGGTCCTAATCCTTCCCCAAAGCTCGGGAGGGATTCATCCCTCGGTGCCCATCCTGCAGGCAGCAAATACTCAATCCACATCAATGGGAGTGACTCACAAGCCGAGCTTTGTTTAGCAACAACAAGGTTACAGAAGGTTCTCTTCCATCAAGGGAAATTTCTCCCCTTTTTTCTCCACATTTCGGATTTTTAGGCACCGAAGCCGACTCCTGCACATCAGTGAGAAAACACCACGGCTCCAACCACTCCCAGATTCCTCAGGAGCTTCAGGCAGTGCCTTTATTTGCCTCAGCTCCCAGAGGGAACACAGCTCCTCGGATGTGCCGGAGGCACCCGAGCTCGCCGAGGAGCCCAGGCAGAAACAAAACTGAGACTCTGGTCGCTATTTACCCAAGCAGAGGGTCAGCTGCTTGTTTACAGGTTCAGAACCGCTGAAATAAAAGCACAGCACCCAAAAGAATCCTGAGGAGCAAATCCTCTGGCAGCTCCACTCAGGCTGTCTCCAGCAGCTTCCCTGTGTCAAAAACACGCAGGGAATGCTGTCCCTACAGCAGGTCGAGATTCCCTCTGGATTTAGGAGAGCTCAGGCGAATTCTCCTGCAGAGCTGGCTCAGAAACCCCCACCCCCAGCATCAATTTATTCGCTGTTCCCTCTCTGCTGTGCTTCCCTGGCTCTCTGGAGTCTCCAAGGCAGTATTGTTTCCTTGGATTTATTTTAGCTGACCTCTCTTTCCCCTCTTCTCTCTTCCTACGCCTTCACTTGTAGCACAGCGAGCTCTGGCCCTTGTTTCACAAGACCTGCCTTGAATACCTCGTGAAAAAACATCCTTTTATTGCCAGCAATCCCTGTCCTACTTCCCACAAGCTGGGAAGGGCTGGATCAGGAAGGTCTCAGCACCTCCAGCAGCCTTTCATTGTGCTCACCCTGGTGCTGAGCTGCTCCCCAACACCTCCTGCACGGGAGGCAAAGGCTGTGCCAGGGTCAGCAGCTGCTCCCACCAAATCTGCTGCCAAAATCAGGTCAAACGTGGGGTATTATCCCCCAGCAAATTAATTAGAGAGCAAATGAGGCTGAATTAACTCTTCAGCAGCTGGCTGAGCTCAGCAGAACGTTCTCAACAGCTGTCTGCAAATGAATATTCCAAGTATTCCTCAAAAACGTCGTCTGGGAGCCTGCACCCGCTGGAGCAGAGCCCAGCTCTTCCACAGAACACAAAACCACCGAGGAGCTTTCCCATCCTCTTCCAGGGCATTCCAAGAAATGAAGGGGACATCAGTGCCCTCAGCTGCTCTGATGTGGAGGATCCTGGTGGCTTCTGCTGCTTTTCTGCCACCAGAAATTAATTTAGTTTCCCACAGAGGGGATCATGCACTGAAATACCGGCATTTCCTCACTTCTCCTGCAGCCCACAGGCCAACAGGAACGCTGCCATACCCCTTGGGCAACCAACAGAAAGAGCTGAGGGAAAAATCCCAGTAGGGAATCCCAGAACCACTGCAGGTTTTAATGGAAAACTGGGCCTTAACTCCAGCTCATCTCCAACCCAAAGGGATTTTGCCCACTTGGCTCCAGCCCCCACAGTTCAAAGACCATAATTCAGCATTTTTCTGGTGTTCAGCCCTAAAGGTACCAAGTTTTATAATTCTACCCCAAATAAGCAATTTTTTTTCTAATTTTGCTCTATCAAATATCTCACTCAGTGCAATATCTTTGCTCCACATTGCCCCCTGTATCTTCAGCACCACCAAGATTGCCCTTAACTCCTCCCAGGCCCTGGATCTGCCTTGGTTCCACTTCATTCCCATTGGTAAAAACATCCACAACCCTTCTTGCTCAGCTCCCAAAGAGGAGAGAAAAATCAGGAAAGAAAACGGATGGAGGGGAGGAAAAAAAAATCCCACAATCCACACGCACAAAACCCCACACGGACAGACAGAAAAGGGAGAAACAAAGACAAAAGCAGGGGAATTTTCTGGATTTTCCACCTCTGAGTTATCTATAAACAAAGTGTATCCTTAAGTGCCCAAACACGAGGAAAAGCCAAACTCAGAGTGCACAGAATGACATTTTTTTAAGCACCTGAATAAGCACAGATTTAATCCGGCCTCATCCTCTAATCTATTTTCTCATCACTGCCAGCAGGGCCAGATGCTGCACCAGAAAGTGCAGGAATTCCACTGGAGGCAGACATGGAATGATCTCCTCTCCCAGGAAGTTTCCTCTTCTTTCTCACACTGCTTTCAAACACAACGGATAAACCATTTTGTCTTTTTTTTTTTTTATTGTTCTCTAAAAATTGTCTTTTTCCATTTGCAAAGTTGCTCAGACTCCTGGAGACTTCTGTGATTCCCAGGAATTATTTTGCCAGGTTTTGTGCTTCAAGAGCACTCCGGCAAACGGGCCCTTGGTCTAATTAGATATCTAATGAAAAATTAAGTTAAAAGATTGAATTCAAAGGCTTGGATTTTTCAATTTTGCCGCATAACCAAGAAAAAAGTTCTTAATTTACTCTCTCTGTAGAACTCATCAAGCTCTGCCTAAGATTTTAACCTGAATAATGGGATGGATCCTAAATTATTTGGGATATGATGGGATGAAGGGCTCACAGATGAATGGAAACACAGCCTGGTTTTCCCTGCATGTTTTTAGCAGCAACAGGATGGTATCAATTTGTTCTTTTTTTTTTTTGTAAAAAGGAGCTATAAGCTGAAAGCTGTTTTCATAAGTAAAGAAATTCAGCTCAGATTCACCTACCCCAGCTCGAGCATCCCCCTGCATCGCCTGAAACCAAAACACTGCAGCAGCAAGGAGCCCAAAGTGAAGATGACAAATTATTTTCATTCTCTAAACTGAGGGAAAAGGGGAAAAAAAAACACCCCAGAGCATGAGTAATAACATCAGGTTAAAAATCCTTTTCCTTCAAAGCAATATTTCATATAAATATCCACTCATCTGCCTGCAAGTCATCAAGTTTAAGGGAGTTTTTTCCACCTCGTTATTTGTCCTACACCTTCCCAATATTTTTTTTTCCCCATCTGTCAAGGCTGTATTTATCCCACTGCCATAATCAGACCATTTTATTTGCTAAGGGAACCATATAAAGATTGAAAATTGGAAAGACAGGCCCTTAATTTAAAGGAATAAAGGTGTTTCCAAGCATGGTTTTGTCACTGTTTTTTCCCCAAATGTTTCAAACTACCCACGTCTCTCCAGGGACAGCTCCACGTGGATCATTCCAAGGAAAGGATGTCCGGGTGAAACAAACCATCCCAAATTAAAATCTGCCATTTTAGGCAGGATTTTCCAGCTCTATCCCTGGCTATCCATTTCAAATCTGGAAATTCCAGGGAGCTGATTGGAATGACTTTTTAAAGGAGCCTTGTGTTCCCAGAGACGATTACTCAGCTAATCTGGGTTAAGCTTCCCGATGGATAAATCAGGATTTGAACGCTGAACAAGGAGAGGTTTCCATGTGACGTGGGAAGAGCTGGGAAGTAAATACAGAAGTGGTGGAGGAAAAACCTGAATATGTTTTTGGAAAGAAAACAGCCAACAAGGCTCAGTACCATCCTCTACTTCAGGTTCATATTAAAGTATTGCATTAAAAATTACTTCCCGGTATCTAAAATTCCAAGAACAAGAATAAAGCAGGATGCAGCTGCACCTGGAGCACCTGAGCAGGCACAAGGAGACATTAAAATAGATGAGATGACAAGAGAAACGGAGAATCACAACGAATAATCTGCCAGGAAAAGCACTCGTTGCACTAACAAGCTTTTATTCCAGATGATTTACAGACCACAGATTTGTTTGTAACCTTTTTAACCATCAGCTCCCTCTCTGGAGCTGATAATGAGGGACACAACAAATGAGTGTCTCTCTCCAAGCGGCCTAAAAAGTTCTCTGTTCCACTGGGTTTACAACCTGCAAGTGCAATTATTCAGCTTATTCACTGCTGCTCCTTACGGACACCAGAATCCCGCAGGAAAAAAAACCAAAAGGCATTGTATGGGTTCTGCTGGAAGGAATCTCACGCAAGAGAGATCTACCAGGAATTCTCCTCAGTGCAGGCGACCTCTCAGGATGTTTCCTGCTGCAACAGATGCTGAGCATCACAGAAAACATCTCAGTGCCCTCGTGGCTACACCGCAGCCCCAGAGATCACAGCAAACACCTCGCTCCTCATCAGAATTGATTTAGAACTCCTCAGCCTCCACCCGAGGAGGGGGAAAAGCTCCTCTCCGTGCCCCACGGGCTCTCAGGCAGCTGATGTGGAGCCACAGCAAAGGGAACAGCTCCCAGATCCTCTCCGAACTCCCAACTCCCACCAGGCTCCGAACTGAGAAAAGGAGGCTCGGGAAAAACAAACTGACTCAAAGCACATGGCAGGGAAATGATGCAGAGGAAATGTCTCCGGCAGAGGAGCATCGGGAGGGCTCATCCCACACGGAGTTCCGAGGATCCACGGTGCAGACGGCACCGAGGTTTTTGGGATGGGGCCGGCTCGTTTGGGAAGGGGAATCCGGCAGGACAGCCCCCATCCCACGGTGCTGGGAAGGCACAAATCCCGGGAAGGCGATTCTATGGAACACGATGCTGCCACACGGCAGCCTCAACACCGCCGGGATAAAATGAGCGATTCCAACAGAAATTCGAGGCAGAAAAAAATATAGGAACAAACAGACGAGGTATAAATATGCATAGAATATCTAGATGATGCAGAGAGCACAGAAATAAAGTAATTTTTAAAAACCAATTAAAGGGTATATCCGCTCTCTAGCAATCCGCAACCCCTTGTTTGTTTGGGTTTTTCTTTTAAGGCCATGTGATTTCCCCACGACAAAACTTAACCGAGGCCACCCAAACACCCCACAAGTGACTCAGTCCTGGGGCTCCATCGGCCCCGCGGCCCCGGGCACGGAGCAGGGACCGAGACCCACCGGGACCCCCTGAGGGCCGGGCAGGGCCGGGCCGGGCAGGGTCCCCTCACAGCCCGGTGCCGCCTCAGCCCCGGCCCCGGGCGGCGGCCGCGGCCCCACAGGCGGGCAGCGCTTACCTTCGGTGACGGCGGCGGCTCCGGGGGCTCCCCGCAGGATCCCGCAGGTTCCTCTCAGCTTCCCCTCAGGCTCGCGCAGGTTCCCCTCAGAATCCCTTCAGGATCCCCTCAGGATCCCCTCAGACTCCCGCGGCCCCTCAGCGCTCCATGGCCCCGGCGCTGGCGGCGGAGGGGCGGCCGCGCTTCCCCAGCGCTGCGGAGCGAGCGGGGCCGGCACCGCGGGGAGCGCCGGCGGCTCGGCTCGGCTGGGCTGGGCTGGGCTCGGCTCGGCTCGGCTCCCTCCCTGCCTTCCCTTTGCTCCCCGCTCCGCTTTTTC
>VZRR01002595.1:14344-52688 GCA_013398015.1 Oreocharis arfaki
TTCCTCTCCTTCCCTGCCTGCTCCTCTCCTTCCCTTCCCTCTCCGCTCTGCTCCTTCCTTTCCCTTCCCTCCGCGCTCGGCTCCGCTCTCCCCTCCCGGTTCCGTCCGTCCCGCCCCGCTCTCTGTCCCTCCCCCGCCGCAGCCCCGGCCCCGAGTCCCCCCCGGCCGGGTTTGAGCCAAAGCGAGCTCCGGGAGCAGCTCTGCAGCAAATCCAGCCAAATTCCAGCCTGGATGGGGCTGGGAACGACCTGGGCCAGAGGGTGGCATCTCCTGCCCACGGCGGCGGTGGGATGAGGGGAGCGCTGAGGTCCCTCCCAACCCGAACCAGTCTGGGATTCCAAGGAATCAAGCACAAATTTATGGCTGTCATTGCATCCACAGGGGCAGAGCAGGAGCGAGGAAGCAGCTGGTGGCGGTTTGAGGACTCTCCCTAGGGAATGTTGCCTGGAGCAGAGGACACTCCGCACCCAGGGGAACCAGCAGGTACGAACCAGGGGACGCCGCTGGGCCAGGCTGGGATGGGATTTTGGGGAGGAATTCTTCCCTCTGAGCGAGGCGAGGCCCTGGCGAACAAGAGCTGCTCGCCTCAAAGATTTATTGGCAGTGTCACATCTCACCCCTGTGGGAGCTGCTGCCTGCTCACAGCACCCCGAACACCCGGCAGATAAAGGGTAGGTCTCTTTATATGGTTTGTCACAGTAGGAACTTCTGTTTGGTCCTAAACATGAGATCTTTGGGTGTTTGATGTCCTCATCAAAGGCCAAATTTCTGGGGTAGTAACGTGAAGAACTTGGCTCGCATGGTAAAAGAGGAGTTTTCTGGTCTTCGGGGCTGAGGAGCAGCATTTAAAAGGCTTAAAGAACCCACCCCAACTCCCCAAAACCTCAGAGTCCAGCAGAGAAAAATAAAATCTATTCATTAGAAAACCTTTTAAATGAAGATTTAAACTGGTTATTTGTGGATGACACACAGCCCCTTGATTTTTTTCCTAGGGATTCATGACTGCAGCCTCTGAAAAGTGAACAGAAGGCTGCTGTGTTGGGATTCTTGCTCAAGTACCATCTCATGGCCCAATATCCCACAGACCCACAGGCCAGACCACAGCAGATCTTGATAAACCAGTCTTTATGCAGGAAAAGAACAATATTGAATGAAAGTTTTGTGCCACGTAATCACGCGGAGGAGAAAAGATTCTCTGTCCAGCTCAGTAAAATGAAGAGTTAATAATTAATTGAGAGACTTCTAGAACATACAGGAGTTTCTTTTAAAATATGGAAACTAATTATCAATCAAATTTCAACATGCCAATACCTTTTACAAAGCTTGGGCTGCAGTGAGGAGAACCAAGGTGAATTTTTCCCCCTCTCTGCTGCCTTGGACACGGAGCCAGGTGTGAGGAATCTGCTCCAGGGTCTGCTGTGCAAAGGTGTCAAACTGTGAAACTCCACAGAGAAGTCACTTCTGCAATCCCCCCCTGGATTCTAGGTTTAAACCCTGTGGTTTAGGCTCAGGCAAATCCTTGGAATATTTAGGAGTTGTCTGTTATCTGTAAGCACTGAACAACACAAATGATGTGTTGTTAGGCAGGATACAGAATTCCCAAAGGGCTGAAAGAAACTCTGCTCTTCCGGGATACAAGGCCAGGGAAATTCAAGTTTTTCTCTTGGTCATTCCCAGCCTTCAGGCAGCACATCCAAGCTTTTCAACTCCCTGGCAACAGGAAAGATCAGCAATCCTGATTCAGGCAGCGATTCAGAGCCGTGGATGTAACTCCAGAGCCTGGGAACAGGCAGCTGTGCTTCACCCTGGTGGGAAGGACGGGGCTCTTCCTGCTGTTTGTGGCTGGCAGCAGCAGCTCCCAGGGTTCCTCCTCTCTTCCCTGGCTGGCTGGCATCCTCCTGCAAGCTTGGATGCAGGCAGGGAAGGCCGATAGCAGGAGGATGAAATTAAGGAACTCCTCAGAGCTCCTTCTGCGATCGTATCACGGGCTCGTGTCATTCTTATCTCCCCCCTCTGAGCCTGCCAAGCCAGCTCCAAGAAGTCATCCCTGGCACTGAGACATTCCAGAGGCCCTGAGCATCCCTGATGCCCACCAAAGTGGATCCTGAGAGCTGCAGCACTCCCTGATCTGCCTCTGCCCTGCTGCAGTTACCAAGTGCCACTCACAGGCACCATTTTTTCGTCATGGAGAAGCTCTAACCACCCTAAAGGACTTCATAAATCGGGCTGAGAACCTGCCAGCCTTGCGAGAAGGTCACTTGCCAGTGGCCAACACTGCCTTTGTCCTGATATTCCTGACCCCTTCCTTAGTGCTGGGCAGTGGAGGGATGCCCCAGCTTTGTTTCTGGAAAGTAGAACTGTCTCAGGATCAAAGCTGAGGCTGTGGATCCTGCAGGGATTTGTTTTCTCTACTAGAAAAAAAACCAAAGCAATGTTTGTGTGAAAGAGGCTGGGGGAAAAGTCCAACTTCCTAAAATAGGAAAAACTGTTGCACTCATTTCATTTTTTTATTCCTGAGGAGACTGAGAAGGAAAAAAATAATAAGCTGGCAGATGTCTGTGGTTGTGCAGAATGCACTCAGATCCTTGGGTGATAAATGTGGCAGGAGAGCTGGAACAGAGCAGGATAAATGGATTTGGTGAGGTCCTGTCAGAGGATATATTTCCCATTAAAACAGGGAGGGAGCACAAGGAAATGTGGTTGGAATGAGAATGGCTGATACCAGGCAGAAGGGGGTCCTCGTTCCTGTGCCCTCCACCACTCCCAAGGCAGCCTCAGAGCCCCCACTGAGACCATTCTGGGGAATTTTACACAATTTTCTGGGTTTGCTGTGGATTTGGTGCCCTCCCCCCTCCAAAACCCCTCTTTTCAGGGAGGATCAGGACATTTCTTGGGACTGCCCACACCAAGCAGAGCCAGCCAGTGACTCCCCGCAGGATTTTTCTCCCCTCTGTGCCCTCAGCTCATCAAACCTGGATGTCTTTGTCATCTTCTCTTCCATAAAGATCTTGGTGCCAGGAAAAGGGATCCAGGTGATGGGATTGTTGGGAGATTGATAGGGCAGTATGGAAACAGGGAAAGGAAACAAATAGCCTGGATGCTGTAAGAGATCCGTGAATTCATTTATTGGGCAGAATTAATGAGTGTTTGTGCTCCCTTCTCTGCCCTTCCAGCTGAAGGAGCTGAAGAAGCTCATGGATATCAAGTAAATGGGAATTAAATGGGATATAACAGATGCTGGGATCTGTTGGAATCTACCCTCCCCATTTCATACCCAGGAGTGGAAGAATTGTTTGGTTTGATATCAAGGGGGAGAGAAAAGCCAAAGCAAGGAGGGAAGAGGTGCAGGGCAGACACTCCATCCCTCCTTTGCTTCCTGGAGCTTTAGTAGGGATTTATTTGGGAGACATGCATGGAGCAGCAGCTGTGCAGTGAAGGATGTGCTTCCTACCCCATCCAAAATCCCTTTGGGAGGCGTTAATGAGGCTTTTCACTCTCGGGAGTGGCTGGGGAGGCTGCTGTGCATTCCCAAATCCTGCATGTAAGTGGATAAACACAGCAATCCAGGCAGCTCCCCTCCAACAGGCTGGCTTCCCTAAAAAAGACCAACCAGCTTTCCTAGGAAAAGGGCAGGAGCTTATGGAACCACTGCAGCTTTTTTATTACTTTGACAATGCTGGGCAGCCTTTAAAGGCAGCCACTTCCCCGAGGCAGTGCCGGGGCTGGAATGGAACCACTGGAATTCCTCATCCATAAAGCAGCGGGCAGGTGCAGGAGATGGGAAGTGGGAAGGATTTGCCGTAGTCCCAAAACAACGAGGGTAATTCCATGGATGATTTCTCCTTCTGGACCACGTCTGGAAACCCAAATATTTGGGTGAAGGACCACAGCAAGGAACATTGCAGCACTTCCTGGGGTGAGAGGCTGAGACCTCAGATTCCCATTTTCCTCTAGAGCCTGGGCTTTAAGAGGGAGGCTGGGCTTGAATCCTCAGCCTTGGGCATCATCCCTGACAGAGCTGGGAAGTGCTGGATGCTCTGGAAAAAAGCATGGATCAGAGCAGAAAAAACACCAGCAGGAAGGTGGATTAGGGTTGTTTTGTGCCTGCTTTGGAAAAGCTGGGTGTTCCCACTGCCTCAGCTTTATGGCAGCCCCAAAGGTGCCACCAGGATCAGGAAAGGACAGGAAAAGGTGGATTTTCCAGGCAAGGAATTAAGAAAGGAAGAAGCTTCTGTCACTTTTCTCCTGTGCTGCAGCTTCCCCAGAGCCTGGATCAGCACAAGCTCCTCACTCCTCTTCCTCCCCCTCAGCCACAGCCTGGCAGACACGGAGCTGACTCATCCCACTGAGTTCTTTGGGAGCATCCCAATCCCTGAGAGGGTCCGGGTGGAGCTGTGGGTCAGGGCTGAGAGAGGTGCTGGGGAAAATTCTCCTCTCTGGCTGCCAGCCCTGAACCCACGGCTTGTCCCCAGCCCAGTTTATCCAGCTGGAGGAGGATCTGTGTCTGGAAGTCGATGAATTTGGGGGGAAAAAAATAGCCACTGACAAGAATTTTCATCTTGCAAAACAGCCAAGGCTGGAAGGTCCTTGGGATTGATGAAGGAAGCAGCTAAAATTTTGCCTAATAAACACAAGTAACACATTGAAGAGATACGAGATGAAAACTTGAATTCTCCATGGAATAGGGTCCTGGAATGGTTTGGTTGGGAGGGACCTCATGGGTTGTCCAGTCCCTCCTCCATGGACAGGGACACCTTCCACTATCCCAGGTTGCTCCAACCTGGCCTTGGATGCTTCCAGGGATGGGCAACCTGTGCCAGCACCTCCCCACCCTCCCAGGGAGAGTCTGGGAAGTGCACAGGGAAGGGATTTTCCTCACTGTAAGGAGCTCAGTTCATTAACATCAGTTCCACCAAAGCAGTGGCCATAAAGACTTTAGTCCTTAAACCTGGAATATTTTTTTTGGACTGGGAAAAACTACCTCAAATCAGCAGGAAAGGTTCCACTGTCTTTTTGCCTAAAAAAAAAAAAAAAAAGCCAGAGCAGATTTTAAAAACAACAAGAAACCCTTCTGTGTTTTAGGCTGACACCCCTGGCTTGTGTTTCTGCGTGCTGTCACCACTGAAAGGGTCTGGGCAGGTGACACAAAGCAGGACTTGCAGGGAAATAATCTTCAGATCTCCTGAATTTCCATCTCTGCAGTTTTAACCTCCTTATTTCAGCCTGAGAGGCCACAGAGCTCTGAGGGGTTCAGAGCAATCTCTCCCAGCTCCAGACAGGGAATTGGATTGGAATCCTCACAGGGGTGAGGGCAGGGCTCCTGCTTCAACGTCTATTTTCACATCAACTGATGGGAAACAGAGGAAAAGGCTCCCACAGTTATAAAATCATAGAATCCTGGAGTCGTTAATCTTGGAAAAGTCCTCTGAGACCGTCAAGTCCAGTCATTTCCCAGCAAGGCCAAGGCCACCACTGCCCCATGCCCTCAAGTGCCACATCCACAGGGCTTTGAAATGCCTCCAGGGATGGGGACTCGTCACTGCCCAGCGCTGGAAAACCTTTTCCATGAGCAAATTTTCCATAATATCCACCCTGAGCCTCCCCTGGCCCAGCCTGAGGCCGTTCCCTCTCCTCCTGTCCCTGTTCCCTGGCAGCAGAGCCCGACCCTCCCCGGCTGCCCCCTCCTGTCAGGGAGTTGTGCAGAGCCACAAGGTCCCCTCTGAGCCTCCTTTGCTCCAGGCTGAGCCCCTTTCCCAGCTCCCTCAGCTGCTCCAGCCCCTTCCCAGCCCCAAGAGAAGCAGCAACTAAAACAATGTTTTTACTTCCAGAGCACATTCAAAATGCTGCCGACTGAGCACAAAAAGAAACCCGACATCCTTCACTTCAGCTAGAGCTGTCGGGAGAAATCTCTCTGGAACCATCCCTGCTCCAGCCAGAAGTTGTTTCCAGGGTGTGTGGGACGGTTCAGGGGGCAGAAATGGGGATCAGGGCTGAGTCCATCGCTGTCCCTGCTGGTCCCTGTGCTCAGGAGGGAGATTGTCCCCTCCCAGCTGGAGCTTTCCTGACCACCCAGCTGGAGCAGAGGGATTCCAAGCTGTTCCTGCCAACAGCAGCCGGTCTCCGACAAGCTCCTGACATTAGGCAGGCACAAGATTAAATAATTCTTTCCCTGCCAGATCTTTAATCATCGTTGGAAGCTCGAAATGAGGCTCTGAGTGCTCCTTCGCAGCCTGCTCTGTGTCTCCTGCCCACCTGGGGCTGTGTGTCCCAGATGGATTTGGGAGATCTCACAGAGAGCTGCTCCTTGGCTTTCCCATCCCATCCATTCACAGAATTATAAAATCCCATTCATGGAATTCTAAAAATCCCACAACGGTTTGGGTTTGGCTGGAGCTTAAAGCCCATCTCGTTCCACCCAAGGACACCTCCCACCAGCCCAGGCTGCTCCTTCTCCTCGGCCAGGAGCTGGATCCGTGGGGAGATGAGTTTCTTTGCTGGGAAAGCTCTGGGAAAGTAGCACGGGGCGGGTTTGTGTTCGTCACCCGTCCCTAACTCTCCTCGTGGGTTTGAAGGCACAAACGCTGCTCTTCAAGTGATTTTCAGGGAATACGAAATGAGCTTCATTTGCATCCCATCCGGGACGACGGGAAAAGGGGGGTTGTGTTTAAAAAAGGGTGAAAAGGGCCAGACAAGACCCTTTAATTAGCTCTGAACTGCCGAGGTGCCACTGCCGTGACCTTTATCTCTCACAGGCCCCCAGACCTCGCTGGCCACGGCTTTTCACCACCATCCACAGCCCCCCCGGGCTGTCCCTTCCTTCATCCCCCTCCATCCCTGGCTTTTCCATTCATTCCGTCCCAGCAGGACGCTGCATTATTCCAGGAGCCATCAAGGCTGTTTCGCAGCTTCCTGGGGAGAGGCTCTCGGTGCCCGGCCCTGCTCTGCTGCTGACGGCTCCGGCACAAGCAGCTCCTGACGGGGAGTCATTAATTAGCGGCTCCCACAGACAATTCCCTGGTTTTTGTTTGGGATCATTAGCGAGGACAATGGCATGTGCCAAGCCCGCGGGTTTCCAGCCACGAGGATGCTGTGGCTTTCCAGTTTGGCTCTTCCTGAAAGGCAATTTGGGGTGGTTTTGGGTCCTTTTGGTGTTCCTGGGGCTGTGTCCTTGTCAACAGCAGGATGTGGGCACTGGGTCAGGCGCTGAAATCCCGGTGTTTTACTTGGAAAAACCTGGATGCACACCCCAAATAGATTTAATTCAAACCTTCACACAAGTTGCTTTCCCTGCAGAAGGAAGGTTGGAGCAATGGGATCCTTCCTCTTGCAGAAATTCCCACCAGAAACCTGCGTTTTAATTCCCCTTTCTCCAACAGGGAACACAAAATCTGGAATATCCATGGCGAAAGCAGGGCCTGGGTAAGGATTTGAAGGATGTATCGATCCCTTCTGTGCTTTAAAATCAGGGAAACATGGAATGGCCTGGGTTGGAAGGGACCTTAAAGATCACCTAGTTCCAAATCCCTGGCACAGGGAATGCTCTGAGCACAGCCCGGGATTCTGGAGGACTTTCTGGTCCCAGGAGCACACGGAAAACATGGATTTCAGTCCTTTCCCATGGAGCTGTGCCTATAAAAGAAATGCCTAAAGGGGCAATTTAACCTTTTAGGTGCTTATTTAAAAGCAAACCCCTCCCCCAGCAGCCCCCACCAAAGCAGGTGTGGATTTCCTGGGAAAACCCAACTTTCTGTGTGTTCACCTCCATGGGTCCCTCTTCCCCTCCAGCTTCCAGCTGCAAAGCTCACTGGCATCCCAGGAATTTCCTCATATCTCCCCAAATCAGTGATCCATTGACCCCAAACTCCCAGGCACGGAGGTGCCACCCAGGCTCTGTGCAATCTCTGGAAGTGCTGTCCCTGGATCCCTGGCCGTGCCCAAGGCCAGGCTGGATTGGGCTTCGAACAACCTGGGGTAGTGGAAGGTGTCCCTGCCCGTGGCAGGGGTGGAATGGGATGATCCTTAAAATCCCTTCCAACCCAAACCAGTCTGGGATGCTAAAACATGAAAATCAGTTTTTTGCTGCTCCAAACATCAATCTCAGATTTTTTTTTAAAAAAAGGGGGAATTTAACTGTAGCTGCAGGTGACATGGGAAAGGAAAAATGACACGTTTGATTAATTTTCTTACATAAATGAGCTGCACTCCTAAATGCTCTTCAAAAGGAATCTGCAGGATCTTAATTTGTACTTCAGAAGCTGCACATGGTTCCTAAAATTGCTTGGTTCAAACTGAAAAGGCCTTTCCTGCTGAGTGTGAGGCCACAGCCAAAAAATCCCATTTCTCTGCAAAATGCCCAGATTCCCTGGGAATTGCCTCAGGGTTGTTTGTGGCACAGGAACATTTCTGGAGAAGCAGCAACGTTTTCCCTGTGAAGGAAACAGAAACTGTGCTGGGCCGCTCCTGTGGCTGCTCTTGGGATGCTCCCAAATGCAATTCCCCAGGTTTCTCTTCCCTCCCCATGCCCAGGGGCTGCTGAATCCCTCTGGATCTGCCGGGCACTGAGGCCAGGAGCGGCCCTGGCTGGAGGAGACCCCTCAGGGCAGAGCTGAAGGTGAAGAGCATCACTTGAAACCCATTTTTCCCCCAGCTCCTCTTCTCCCAGCGCAGATCCCCACATGACCCTGTTCCCTACTTTCTCCCTGGTTCTTGGCAGGCCTTTCCCAGCTCTCCTGCCAAGATGCAGCCGGAGCCCGGCAGAGGCAGCAAGCACGGACTCCCTGCTCCAGACATTTTCAAGGACAGCTCCTGGAACAAAGCCCCTTCCAGCCCTCCCCTGGGTGACACCCGTGTCCCTTGCAGGGACAGCTGTTCTGGAATGAGGGGCAGCTTCTTCTGGCTCCAGCAAAAATTTCCTTGCCTTCCCAAATCCCCAGGCACTGCCCATTCCCACCTCCAGCTCAGCCAGGAATAAGCCGAGGAGATTTTGCCCCTGGGGCTGGAAACAGCGATCCCCCGCGGCCCGGGAAGGGCTCAGCTGTGGGGAACAACCTGACCTGAAGCTGAGGGAAAAAATAACGATGGAAAATAACCGGCCCCAGCTCCCAATTTTCCCTCCCCGAGGCAGCTGCTGCCTGAGGGAGCGGCCGGAGCCGTAACCGGAGCCAGAGGCAGCAGATGGAGCGTTCAGGATATGCAGATTTTGGCTTTCTGCGGGAGCACAGCGAGGTGAGGAGCAGGATTGAATGTCCCTTCCATCAGGATGGAAATGCCAGCCTGAGAGGCGGCTTTAGGAATTATTTATGGAGCTGTGGCCTGCCCTGTGCTGTGGGCCAGCACCTGGATCTGCAGCACCCCCAGGAGCACCCGGATTGCAGAATGGATTCACTCCCTTGGTTCTACACTGTTCACACCAAAAATCCTCTTCTGGCTGAAGCAGCTCAGATGTGCTGCATTTCCTGCAGGAGTTTTGCAGAGGAGATCCATTTGTCTTCCTGCTCTGGCCATCAGGAAAATCATGGGATGGCAGAGGGAGGACAGGCTGGGCTCCCAAAGGAGGTGACACCTGGGAATCTGCCAGTGTCCCCTGAGGGAAGAGCTCCTGCACACCTCCCAACTCCTGCATTTTCCCATTTCCCAGGAAAGCCTTCCCTGGTCCCTCAGCCGATCATTCCCATGGTTAATGCTCCCCCTGTCCTCATGGAATTTCTGGGAAAGGACTGTGCAGGCTAAAATCAACATCAGCTTTTTATTTCATGAGGAAGATGATCTTCAAACACAACCAAATCATTTTTCTGGACTCTTCCATTAAAGGATCACTCCATTCTCCAGAGAACTAGGCTCTCCTGTCCCTTCCCAACAGCAGGAAGTGAATCCTAAATCCAGCATCCACCACAGCTTTCCCCTGGGATGCTACAGGAACCTGCAGGTTTATCTCCAATCACAGTGCTGAGTTCTGGCTCCTAACACAAAGCAGGTTTTAATTCCTCACCCCACACAGTATTTTGGAAACCAGAACATCAAATCTGTGTCACATGCAGCCCCACAAGAGCCAGGTCAGCAGCTTAACAAAAACCAGCAGTGGGGTTTTGTGTGTTAAGCTGGGCTTAAACTCACCCTTGCTTTGGTTTTTGCTATCATCAGTTTTGCCCTTTTGGTTTTGTCTCTCTGAAGTTTGACAGAAATTTATTCTTTGATAGGAATTTATTCTTTGGCATGCACAATAAATTCATCCTCCTTGTCGCCTCAAAATAGATCTCTGGAAAGGCAGGTGTAGAAAAATATTTATGAATTATGAAATAAAAAAAAAATAGCTTTGGCTTGCAAATAGGCATGGGTTTGTTTTCCTGCTTATCCCAGAAAATCCAGACCTCATTCTCCTCCCACCTGAGGCTTCCTGGCAGGGTTATAGAGGCAAAGTGACTTCTGCAAGGCCATGCAGACAGGTTGGATCCCCCATGATCCACACATGCAGGGTCCTTGGATCAAATTCCAGTCTTTTCTCCCATGGAATCTTAGGAAAGAGCTTGGGAAGAGATGCCAGTCTGAAACTGCACCATTTGGAATCTTGTGTTCAACAATACAACGTGGATGTTTCACTTTAAATACATCATTTCATCCAATTAATGGAGACACAGGAATTGGGGTTCTCTTCCTGTTCCTGCAGTGCTGAGCCTTTCACTGCTTGGTCCATTCCTTCCAGCCACATCCAGGCTCACTCAGTGCCACAAACAATTCCCAGGGAAATGGCACATTCAGGCTTTTCCCCCACACAAATATTTCAGGCCCCAGCACAGCTCACTCCTTGGCCTCCCACCCTTGGGGGCTCCAGGTGAAGCCTAAAACCAGAATAAGCTGGAGAAATCAGGAGAGGCAAAACAGGGGAATGCATCAACACCTGGAAGAACTTTAGGAATATTGAATTTTGGGGTGATTAGGTCACTTTTTCTGCTTGGCCTCCTGCCCTTTGGATGCAGCCATCCTGAACTGTGGCACATAGGGAACGGTGGCTTTAGGCTTGAGGCTGCTTTGGATAAACTCCTCGACATTTGTTGGGATGTGCTGGAGAACCTCCCCCTCCGCGAGCAGAGCCGGGGTTTGGAGCTGACACACCCCCCTGGAACCCTCTGGCAGGAAAACGTCCCTGTCTCCCTTTTCCAGGGCTGTTATCCCGAGGTAATACAGGCTCCGCTCAGCGCTGCCCGCGAAAGCAGCATCCAAAGGCTCCGAGAATCCCTCCGAGGAAATCAGGGAGAGAGCCCTGCTGGGCTGCCAGCCGGGGGAGCCAGGGAGCACCAGGAATGCCCCATTCCCCACCTCCCAGGCGCCGCTGGAGAAGGCTCCTAAAACCGGGGAATCTTCCGCGAGGAAGCACCTATCAAAACAGCTCCTTGGATTCGTTTTCCGTCGGCAAAGCTCGCTGGATCGGGAACTGCTGATGACAGTGGCGTATCTGAGGTCACACTGAGCCGTGGTTTCCCCATCCTGGGAGCTCCTGGAGAAGCTGCTGCCCTGGAAGTGGCTGCTGGAGCAAGCGGAGTCGCATTCCGAGTCCTGGGGGGTTGGAAACGTGGAATCGGTTCCTAAAAAATCCTGTGGCTCTTCTTCTTCCAAGGCTTTGGTGACACTGATGTCTTCCAGCACGATCTCTGCCTCCAGGAGAAGAGGCTCTGATGACATTGGCTCGGGATGCTTGGCAAAGAGATGCTCCAGAGTTTCGGGCTGGAAGGAGAGATTTTTAAAGCTCAATTATCATGGAACAGCTTCATTTCCCTACCCACCCTCTGGTTTTATGGATCACAGAACCCAAGCACCAAAGGTCATTCCCAGAACCCTGGAATTTTGCCACATCAAGTTCACACATCGTTTTTCAAGAATTTATAGTTGAAAATCCCCTACGACAAAATTTCCTTGACGGATTTAATCGTTTATACATCAGCTGAAGTAACTCTCCCTGCTAGGATTGGATTATCCAGGTCAAATTCAGCTTTTCCACAGGATTTTTTTGAGCATTCCCACCTGAGAAACACCTTTATTTGGGAGAAATGCAGCATTTACTACACCCCAATACATGCACGTGTAAATGATCCACCAGGAGGAACTGCCAGCAGCACGAGAGCTCCAAGGAAAGTTCCCTTGTATTTCCTAAGGAATTCAGGACAGAACAGATAAACCCAGGTTTTTTTGTGCATTAACAAACCACGTTTTACAGCAGGGAAGCTGCCCAAATAATGAGGAGAATGTCAAAATACCTGGAGTAGTGGGAAATTAGAGTAAAGAGTAAAACTCTTGGGCTCTACTCAGCCCAGACTCGCTGCTGGTGACACCTGGGGCCCTGAATTTGGGATTTGTCCCACACAAATCCATCCCCTTCCCACACCAAAATGAACAGGGAGGTCCTGAACAATGAAAATAACATTTTTTCTCCTCATGGCCCTGGTTTATCCCTAACAGAGGTGTTTGCATCCCCTCCCTGAGCCCAGCCCCTGCTCCATGGGCACCACAGCAAACACAGGGATTAAACCCCTCACAGCCAAGGCCAGGGGTGTTCTGGCAAAGGCCACCATCTGTCACCTCTGCCACGTCACTCATGAAGGGCTGGCAGGTATTTATCACATCCAATGCATAATCCAGAGGCCTGGGAAATGGGAACCTCTGGATGGAGTGACCGGGGCTGGATTTCCACTGGAGACACACGGACAGAGCTGGAACAACAGCCCAGGGTGGGGGAAGCAGCAGCCCCAGGGAAATACAAACCTGCTGGAAATTAACTCCTTGTGCCCACGAGCAGTTCTTGGGGTTGGGAACATCCTCCCAGAACAGCTTCTTCATCCTGCAATGTCAGGGAAATGCTGGAGTTGGCACTGTTCCCACAGGGGCTGCACTGTGCAGGGAAGGAATCTCTGCAATTTTATTCCTCCACAGCGCTATGGCAATGAAATAATCATTGAGAGATGATAAATGGCCCGAATTTAATCCAAAACATAAGGAAGGGATATTCCAGGTGGCACTTTGGGAAAATACAAAGGGTACAGTCTGTGCTGAATGAGCCCAACCCACAGGGCCTAAAGGGGCACCAGGAGAGCTGCAGAGCGACTGGGGACAAGAGAGGGAGGGACAGGACACAGGGAATGGCTTTAAGCTGGAGAAGGGTAGATTTAGATGGGATATTGGGAAGGGATTGTTCCCTGGGAGGGGGGGCAGGCCCTGGCACAGGGTGCCCAGAGCAGCTGTGGCTGCCCCTGGATCCCTGGCAGTGCCCAAGGCCAGGCTGGAGCAGCCTGGGACAGGGGGAGGTGTCCCTGGGCTGGCACTGGGTGGGATTTGAGGTCCCTCCCAGCCCAGTTTGGGACTCTGTGACACCAGTTCAGCAGAGTGGCCCCACCACTGCACCACCTGGACTTTTGGAGAACAAGGAACAAGGCACCTTTGGTGTGACACCAGCAACGCTCCCAGCAGCAACACCGAGGTGGAAAAAACTATTGGCAGAACCACGTGGAGGCTGCCATTATTCCCACTTTCAAATCCACCTGGAAATAAAGGAGTTCAGTTATTAATGCAGCAAAATAATTTGTCTGTGAGCAAACAGTTTGCAACAGGGAAATAACAAACAGTAGAAACAACAGCTTGGATGGGGGAATAACCTTGAGCACCAGTTTTATTGCACATGGACAAACCTTTCCCTTGGGAATAAATAGACAAAAAGGAATTATTTTAAACAGGAATTTAATCCTTCACTCACCTCAGCGCACAGAGAGTTTTCAAATTAAAGCTGAAGCCTGTTCACTGTTTGTAGGTACATTGCAATGACTTCACTACATTTTTTTCTGGTAAGACAGAGACTTTTGCATTTAAAGGTCACTTTTACTTCATAAAAGACACGGAAAAAGATCCTGGCAGTCACCTTTGGCAAACTGATCCGTGGCTCTGGCTTTGCCAACTCCTCCAGCAAACACAGGGTACAGGCTGAACTGGTACTTCTCAATCAGGATAAAGTGATCTGGAAAGGGGAAATCAGCCTTTGGAATCCACTGTTATCCAGCTTTTAAACAACCCCCTCCACAGATGCCCTGGGCACACACCCGAGTTCAGATCAGCCCAGAGAGGGCAGTAATGGATCCATCTTTGATCCCTACTTCAACACCCCGAGATTCAAACTATTAATCCAGCACTATTCTGTCATGGAATGAACACCTCATGGAGCTACTGTGATAATTTCTAGGAGTAAAGTCAAAATGCAAAGGGAATGCACACATTAATTTGAATAATTAGCTGGTGTGTTCAACATTCCAGAACTAATTTTATTGCATTGCCACAAAATGAACTCACTCCAGAGCCTCACTCTCTGTTAAACTGATTATTAATGCAACAGTCAATCCTCTAATGAGCATCACAATTTGGTTTATTGGTCCTTACAATGAAAGTCATGAGAAACAGGGAAGGGGGAAAAAGGACTCAGAGCTCAGAAACTCTACATTTTTCTGTTCCACACCAATTAATATCACGAATTTTATTTCCAAGCACACACTCACCATAAATAAAATATTTCCTGAGATCTGGAGGAACTCGCAGCCATTTCATCTCCTCCTCTTCGTTCAGGTTCTTCCACTCAATCACAAAGGATGTTATCCCAGGGATTTGGGGGGACAGAGTCCAAACCACAACCACACAGGTGCTGTTCACCAGGTAAGCACTCAGGGATTGCACAGCATCCACTGGGGAAACAGGGAAAACATCTGGGATCCACATCCTTCCAACTACTCCACTGCTAAAATGTCAGCATTTTATCACTTGTTTAATCATCTTCTGTGTAATAAAGCCTGAGCTTCAGCTCACATCAGCAGAGAGATTTCTCTTCAAGCCACCAAAGTTTGGGTTACACTAAATACATCAAGTTTCTTACATCAAACATCCCAATTCTCACCTGCAATTCCTTAATTATCCTGAACCAAAAAATTAGCGACTCCTGAATTCTCAGGAATACATTCAGCAGAGTGCAGCCAAACCCAGGAATTGCTGCTCAGGAAGTCAAGCAGGAATTGCTGCTCAGGAAGTCTGAGGACTCTGTACCCTGGCAGCCCAAAACACGACCACATCTCATTCTGGAAACAACAAAACATTCCCCAGCAGGAATGCTGGGTGTTCCCAAATCAAAGGAGATGAAAGATCAGTCCTCCAGCAGGATGTAGTTTTTCTTTGATTAATTACTTTATATTTTATTAGCAGAGGGAAGACAGCCCAGAGACAGACAACTCTTTTCCCAACCCAAAAACCATCAGGGTTTTCATGATGGAACTTTCAGTTTTCCAACAGCTCTGTCGGTGCTGAATGTATCCCCATAAAACATTCCTTATCCTAACAGAAGGAATTTTATCCCAAAGAAAGCTTTCCCCACGAACATCACAAGGACTCCCAGCATTTTCCACACCCTGCTCGCTGCTGCTCTTACCTGTGCTCATTTGCTGGGACAGAGTTAAATTAGAATTAACTGCAGAAATTCCCACAGAGTTCATGGCTAAGATGGTGATGGTGTGAGTTGGCTCCATCCATGGAAAGGACCAGGTGGTGCCATGATCCACATATTCCTCCCAGGAGGGGTTTCCTGGGGTCTGGTGCTTTATGATGTACCTGCTCACGCTGCACAACGAGTGATTCTCCGTCAGGGGCTGCAGCAATTAATTAATGGGCATTAATCCCTGAATTCCTTCCCCACTCCCTGATTCCCAAAGCAAAGGCTCCTTGGGCAGCCCCAGTTTTAGGCAAACAGGAACCAATGAAGATATTCTGGCTCCTGGCCTTTGAGGCAAGGGCTGGAGTCCTTTGAAAGACTTCATTTGCTGTGTCCCTCTCTGAGAGCTGACCCTTATCCCCTTTTCCCAGCAAAGAGAAGTGAAGGACAACGAAAGCCAAACTTCTGGATTCCCACAGCAATTCCCTGTTTGACACATTTTTCAGGGTTCAAACCCCAGAGCAGCACACGAGCAAACAGGAGTGGGCACTGAGGGACTTTTTCCTGTCCTGCATTACCCTTTTAAGGCAGGGATGGCAAAACCATCTCCTGTTTTGTCCCAGAATTACCTCCAGGATTCACCTCTTGCCTCTAGGATGAGCCAAGCAATTGTCAGGAACACAGAAAAAGGCAAATCCCAATTCCCACGAGCAGTGACTGCCTGAGGTTGCCTCATGTGCTTGTCAGACTCCCCTTCTGGCAATTCCACCTGGTTTTAGGATCAAAGGGAAAGCCCCAAATGCAGCTGCTCCCACCTTCCACAGCAGTGTAACATTCCTCTGCTTCCTTGCTGGATCCTCAGAGATGATTCTCCAAAATTCTGGGCCTTGCAAAGGAGCTGCAAAACAACAATTTGGGAAGGACAGTCACAGCTGAGTCTGGAAAATCCCAGCCCCTGGGATGTCCCTGGAAGCACAGACCTCTGATGTCCTGCACGAGGGTTTGTGCTGCTCTGCTCCAGTCACTCCAGAATCCAGATCCATCCAACTCCCTGCACCGCACCTGCACCACGTATTCCACACAAAGCTGCTCAACTTCGATCACAGCTGAGCTGCCTGCCGAGTCTGGGACTTCATAAAGCTGGCAGAGAAGGCAAAAAAATTCATAGTGAGAGCAAGGGGATGTTCAGGCAGCCCTCAGAGTCAAAATTCCTGAAAATGAAGCCAGCGAGGAAGTGGGATTATGAGGAATATTCCTTTGCTAGACACTGTGATTTCCTCCATGGATAAATTCCACAAAAACCAGCTCCACACTTAGAGCAGTGATCCCTGCTCTGACCCAGACTGCTCAGACAGTACCTGCCATGGAATCTCCTCCCTGTTCCCCGCATTCCAGCGGATCTGGAATGTCAGATCCCTGGTGGCAAACACGGGCTTGCTCCAGCTCACGTTCAGCAGCCCCACGTTCCTGGTGAGTTCTGCTCCCACGTTGGAAGGGGGGAGAGGCTTTACTGGAAAATGGAAAGATTCAAACATGACTGCAATGTCTGCACTGACACTTCCCATTAAATCAAATCATGGATTGCTTTTCCTTGTCCTGAGGGTGGCAGGTAACTCACGGCCTCTGCTATTCCAAGGAAAGCAGGACTGTGCTGGAAACACAGAATCCATGGGAATGCTTCCATGTATTTCACTTTCATTTAAAGCTCAACAGATTATTTTGGTGCTGGCACCTGCTACCTGCCCTGGGATAAAGAGCAAAAGCCAGAGGCTGGCAATAAATTTAGAGGTTTAGGTTGGATATTTGGGAAAATTTCTCCATGGAAAAGGTGGTCAGGCATTGGAACAGCTGCCCAGGGCAGTGCTGAGTCCCCATCCCTGGGGGGATTTAAAATCCCTGTGGATGTGGCACTTGGGGACATGGGGCAGTGGTGGCCTTGGCAGTGCTGGGAATGGTTGGAATCCATGGCCTCCAAGGGCCTTTCCAGCCTTAGAAATTCCATAATTCCATTCTTTTGATGGGGTCACCCCTGCAGAAAGCAGCAGCTCCTGTAAAGGCTGGTGACAGACATTGTGCAGTGATTTTATTAATTGGAAATTCCCCCAAATCCAGATTCTCCAGAACAGGAATGTCCCAAAGCTCTAGACTGTTAATCAAGCCAAGTTGGAATAATTTATTTTGGCTAATCAGATGTGAATGAGGAGAAAACAACAACAAATAATAAATAAATTTTCATTTTGGGTGGTGCTAGAACGAGTTTGTTTTGGTTTACTACCATACAGAGCACACTGCATCCAGGACAAATCATTCTATTCATTGTCACCACATAAAAAATGTATTTTATAATTATATAACTCTCATTTATTTCATAATTATATAACTCTAATTTATTTCATGTAGCACCTCTGGGGCCCAGCTGCCTTGTTTGCTCTCACCCATGTTCACATTTGTGTCCAAAAGACACCCAGTGAGTGCCCTGTCACAGAGCAGGTAAGAAGAGGTGATTTGCACATTTTGGTGTTTTTAAAACACCCAAACACTGCTCCTGCCTCTTGTTTTCATCCAGATCTAAGTGCTCTACGTGTCACAAAACTTTGCAGCAGCCTGAAAGAGCATGGATATAAACCCATGATTTTAAATGGATATATAGCTGTGTAAATAATACACTGTGCTGGAATAGAAACTTAATTCATTGAAGACAAATTAGTCTGAAAAATTAAACAACCAAACCCTCAAAAATGAGCTTCATTTACCAATATAACACTTGCATTTTCTGTAGAGGGAATAACAGGCAAAAGTGGATGTTTCATTTAAAATCTGCTCCTGTGCCAAGCTAAATGCATGGAAATAACATTTAATCCAATTTTTTTTTTAAAGGTAATATCAAAACTCCTATGTTTTTATTTAAAACCTGTGGAAAAATACTTTCCCCACACCATCTACAATCCAGGGGCACAAGGGAAGAGAGATCCGTGGATCTCCACCTACCCACATCTGCTGGGACGACACACGTTGGGGAGGATTCCAGGGTTCCCAGGAAGTGCTCAAACTCTACCCACATGGTGTATCCAGACAAAAGGAAAATAGGCTGGAATGTGCACTCGTAGGAATGGTTCCTGTGCAGATGGCATTCCTTCACCTCAGAGTTTGGAGACGGGCTTGGAAAGTCAGAGCAATAAATTTGGCTCCTTAAAAGAGGAAAAAAAAAAAACCCCACACATTCAGTTGATACATTGCAGGTGCTAAGTGTGGAGGGAATTAAAAGAACTGGTGGCACTGGAAGCAGCCTGGGATTTTGAGGGTTATTTGGATCTTGAAGCTGAAGCTGCACTGGATGGGAAATTAACACTCCAGTGTCCCTCCTCAAAGCTTTGGCTCTGGAAAAAGCTCTGGGACGTGAAGGCTCTTCCCACAGCAAAGAGTTTTGATTTGACAAAAAGCAACAGGTACAGCAGCTCCAAATCCTCATCAGTTGTGGGATTTTAGGTATTGGCAATAAACACAGCAAGGCAAATCTGCCAGGAATTTACTCCAGTCGGGAATGGCTTCCAAAATCCCAACTGGCAACCGGGGGGAAGCTGCCACAGAGACCAACCAAACCCAGAGAGGTCTCCAGGAGATGTATCCCATAAAAACATCAACTCTGGATTAAAAATCCCATGTCCAGCTACCACACCTGGCAACAGAAGAGAGGAGCCCTGGATTCTGGATGAAATGGAACTGGATAGGTTCTTGGAGTGGGAAGTTTCCAGACTTCTCCTCAGACTCGTGAGGAGAGGGGCCAGAGAGGGCGTGCCCTACTCAGCTGAACCACCAGAGTTACACTTGGTTGAAGTCTCCTCTTCCTGTCCCCAGGATTAAAGCAGTGCCTGGTGCTCTGGAGGTTGGGATTGGCATTCCCTGCTCCCACAGGATGATCCCTTTGGAGCTGTTTCTCTTGGCAGCACCGGCTGCAGAGGAAGACGTAGCAACAACCCAAGCAAAACAAAGCCCCAGCAGCCAAAGCATCACACACAGCACAGCAGTGCTTGCACTCCAGCTCCAAAATGGAACAGCAGCAGGAATTTTATTGCACTTTCTCCTCTCAGGTCTTACTCTGAACAAACAGCCACAGAAAACAAGAACAAAAAGAAGGATCAGCAGCATCTGGGGAGGATTTGCAGGCAGTGTGGATGTCACTGTTTGATCGAGCAGGAACACTAACAAATCTACACATTATCACCTCCTACTAGAAAATCACATTTTTAGCTAAACCTGAACAGCAAAAAAGTGGGAATAAAAGCCCTGGTGAGCAGCAGGGGGTTTATTCTCAGCTCCCTGCCCAGCAGTGCACTCATTATATCCATATTTGTGCAGGCAGTTTAAACAAAAGCTACCTGAGCACTCAGCCAGGCGTTAATCCTGCCCCAAAAGCCTCCACTTGAACTTTCCGGCATTCCAGTTATTCCTTTAGTCCACAAAACCCTGAGAAATATTCACCTGGGCACCAGCAGAATTCAGAACTCCAGTCCACCTCCACCAGAGAAGGCAGGCTGGCTTCCCAAAGGATTAGGCACTCGGAGCTGATGGAAGTTGTTCGCCAAAATTTCCGCATCTCCAGCCCAGCAGAGCAGTAAAATTATGGATATTTGTCTCAGGAAGGGTTGTCTGTCTGTCTGTCTGTCTGAGTGGTTCTAGGAAGCTCTCAAGCTCAATATATCAGGGGTGGAATGGGATGAGCTTTGAGGTCCCTCCCAACCCAAACCAGTCTGGGATTCTGGGAATTGCTGCAGTCAAAGCTGCTGCCTTCACAAAGCAATATTCCCTCCACGAGCTAAGGTTTGATTCTCTAATTCCCTCTTGGAATGAATTTATTCCATCCTCTATTTTTATCTGTCTGTACATAGGAAAAAAAGTACAGAATTACAGAAAAATCAGAGTGGAGACCTCAAGAAGTCTCAAGTCCTATCTCAGACTCAGAGCAGTTCAATTCAGATCAGATGGAGCTGCCCAGGGTCCCATCCAGCAGGGATCTGAGAGTCTCCAAGAACAGGGATTCTACAGCTCCCCCAGGCCAGACATTCCCACTGGGAATGGGCTTTTGCCTTATTTCCTTACAACTTGTAGGTAAGAGCAACTGGAATAATTTTTATAACTGATCCAAGGAAGCTGCGAAGAGAACTGGCTCCCAAACAGTCTCAAAAATGCTGAAAAACCTTATAAATATGATCTGTTACATCCTCAGGTATCTCTGGTTCCCCTCCTGCACACAGAATAAATCCCCCTTACAGAAACCATTAATTCTATAATTACATTTATCCAGAATTCTTTGATGCATTAATATTTCGAGGAATGCTTTCCACGCATAAAAAGAGAGTTAAAATCCATCCATACCTGTAATATCTTAACTGCAAACTCCCCAGGAGCGAGGTGGTTGGGTTTGCAGACCATCTGCAAGTCATTTTAGTCAAGTATCCATCAGTCTCACAGGAGATATTAAAATCCATGTCTAATTAAAAGACATGAAAAGCTGAATTAATGAGACACAATGATTGCTACAAAAAAAAAACCCAACAAACCAAAGGCAATAAATGGAGATGCAATGGAAATATTCCATCCTCACTAGGAAAATGCCCCAAAAGGAGAATGGAAAATCCTCTGGAATCTTACCTACTACATATAATTCAGCGTATCTATGGTGACATTCCCTACTTTGGTGACAACAGTACAAAGCGTTATAGAAGAAACTTCCTCTAGGTTTGGTTGCTTTCAAGTTGAAAAGAGTAACTTTGCTTACACGATTGTTCACAAGAGAATATTGGCTGGCTGGGATTTCTTCTGCTAAATTCAGCCACCAAACCACCTCCTGGGCCTCTACAGGCTTGCTTTTGTTTTTATAGATGCACAGAAATGAAATGTTGGAGCCAGCGCTGGTCAGGGTCTTGGGGGGGAAGTACAGGACTTGAGCTGCACAAAAAGGGGGGAAAAGGGGAAAAAAATCCATTGAGATTTGAAACTGAAGCAAAAAACATAAAAGCATTTGTCAATTAAATATTATTATTATTATTATTATTATTATTATTATTACTACTACTACTATTATTATTAATTGTCCATTTGTATTTCTAATTTTCCCACTGCCTAATCACTATGAACAAGAGCAGAAATGAGCCTTGGACTGTCTCCCTCCATGAAGGAGGGAGTCTGAAGTTTCTAAACTCTGATTCAAATAATCTTTAATAACTCCAGGCTACACAAAAGGAAAAAAGGGTGAGGGGGAAATCCATTGAAATTAGAAATTGAACAAAAAAACCCATAAAAGAATTTGTCTAGGGAAAACAAAACGAACAACAAACAAAAAAACCAAAATAATACTACTACTACTACTACTAATAATAATAATAGTTATTAATATTATTATTATCCATCATCCAGTTGTATTTCTAACTTTCCTACTTCTTAATCCCTGCTAACAATTACAGGTGCAGAAATGAGCTTTGGACTGTCTCCCTCCATATCTGAAGTTTCTAAACTCTGATTCAAATAATCTTTAATAACCTCAGGCTACACAAAAGGAAAAAAGGGGGGGAAAAAAATCCATTGAAATTAGATATTGAACCAGAAAAACATAAACACATTTGTCAATAGAAAAATATTATTACTATCATTATTATTATCATCATCATCATCCAGTTTTATTTCTAACTTTCTTCTCCTTAATCACTATGAACAAGAGCAGAAATGAGCCTCGGACTGTCTCCCTCCATACCTGAAGTTTCTAAACTCTGATTCAAATAACCTTTAATATCCCCAGGCAAATCTGAATGAAACGAGCAGAAAGTCACTGGAGGGTGCAGTGCAAGCAGCACGCAGCAGCACGAGGGGAACATAATAAAATTACTCAATCTTTCCAGGCCTTGCTGTTCCTCCTCCTCCTGAAGTCAGCAGGAGATTGAAGTCTCAAAAACAGGTTTGACACTGCAATTAACACCAAATCGTAGCAGTGGTACAATCCAGGCTTAAAGACACTGAATTTTCCAAGGATTTAAAGATGTGTAACTCAGCCCCCATCACTCAGGGATTCAGGGAAGCTACAGGTGGAGCTGGAATGGAGCTCTTTGCAAAGATTGCCCCAAACCCAGCATGAAAATCCTTGAAAGGTCAGGTTTGCTTCCCATACTGAGGAACCAGGCAGAGATTTGTAGGGTTTCCCCCAAATTTCCCTTTCCCAGGCAGTAAAACAGATTCAGGATCTGTTGTCAAAGGTTTTATTAGAAAAAAAAAGGCTCTTTTTTCCAAGGTTTAGTTCTTTCCTTGGTGCAGGTGCCCGTATAAAGGCCCAGGAAAAGCACTAATATTGGCATGGAATGCTTCAGAGAATTCCTGTGGCAGCACAGACCAAAATATTCCCAGGTAATTCCAAGCAGAGCATGGGAAAATACAACAAAATAATCAGAAAGTCAGTTTTGCACAGGGCTCAGCACTACAAACCAAGCATCTCATTTTGCTCTGGGCCTTTAGCTCAGCTACAAAACCAAATCCAGAAGTGAGAGAAAGCATTAGGAGAAAAATCTGGAATTGAGGGGAGGTTCAGTGCTGCCAAGTGAAATTGGAAGTGGAAAAGCTCTGAGGAAAAGAGCTTTTCCTGGGTCTGAACAGGTGCTGGGTGAGGGAGTGACAGCCACAGAGGTGTGTTCTCCAGAACTCCTAATGCCAGCCTGGCACAGGGCAGGAGCTGAACCTCAGGCAAAGCCAGCCAGGGAGAGCAGAGGGGGAAAAGCTCCCACAGGACTTTTCATCCCAACTCACGTTCTCCAACACCAAATCCACTAACCAAACTGGGAAATCAGTTTAATTCCAGGAGCCTGCAGGTGTCCTACCTCCCAAAGTGAGGTTGTAGGGTGTGCTCCAGTCACTCCAGAACCCTGGACCATGGAGATTCCTGCTCCTCACTTGCACTGAGGATGGAGAGTCAAGCAGGGCATTGTCTATGGCCACTGAGGTTTCCAGAGCAACCTGAAGCATCTGTTGGATTATCAAAATCCATTATTGTGGTAAAATGGAACAGGAAAAGAGATAGAGGGAAGCAAAATAAATAATCTGTAAAGTCAGAATTCTCCTCATGCCTTCTCTTTAAACTCAGCTTTTGGGAGTGCTGAGTAAATAGATTTGCTCCTTAAGAGACGAGAGGTAATGTCCTCATATTCTACACAAGGATTTTCTATGTTTTTAGGTAGCAAGCTGGATTAAAAAGCTTTCTTCTTTAAATTTACTGTCAATTTGAGAGAGGTAGAAGTTGCATAACCCTGTGGAAAACAAGTTGTTTCATTGTGGATTGCTAATTAACAGCTGCTTGTTATTCCAGAGCCACTTGCGTGGTAGCAACAGAAAAGAACCCTATTTATGCTAAAACTTATAAATATTAAACATAGACGTGTTATAGAACACACACAGTGCTGAAAGAAAACGGGTTTAGACTTCCCAGAATCCAGGACTTCATCCAAGGAGAAAACTGGGAGTTTGTTTGGAAGACCCAGCAGGAGACGGAGCTTCTCTCAGTGTTCACAGATGTAAAACGCAGCTTCCCAGCCTTCCCAGCTCAGGAGAAAGCAGCGTGCTAAGCCCAGCTCCACCAGAGCGGCCACACTCCCAACCCAAGGCCAGCGAGGGGGGCGGGAATCCCGGGATTTGGGCATGCCCCCCACCCTGGAAAGCCGAGCGCACGGAGCCGCCTCACCTGGCGCTCCCCGTGCCCCGAGGGAGCGGAGATCCTCACTTGGTGCTGCAGGGGGAACGGCAGCAGCACAGGGCTGGACCAGCAGAGCTTCAGCCGGCCCCTCTCAGCCAGCTCCAGGCGCAGGTTCACGGGGGCTTCAGGCTCCACTGCACACCAAGGAATCGGCAATTCAGCCCCAGCTCCACCCAGGACTGCTGGGTTTTACTGAGTTCCCTTTCGGAATTGAACTCAATTCTCTTAAACTGGGTTTTTAAGAGCTGCTCGATTGTATAACAGAGATGTGTAACATCCCTGGAAAAGTCACCCTGGCACTGTTGCAGTTATCAAGAAATGCTGCTTGGCCTCCCATTTCCCTTAAATCTGCAGGAATTTCTTCCCTTCGGCCACAACTCTTCCCTGAATTACCTGCCTTGCTGAAAAGAGGGAATGGGGAAGAGAGGGGTGGGAGTGCTGAGAAAATCAATCTGCTCCTTAGAACGGCCTCAGATTGTACACAAGGATTTCCTAAACATTCCCGTCCTTCCACAGGGATTCTGGCTCTGAAAGGAGCTCTCCAGGAGAGCTGCATTAGGGCAGAGTAAAACGGAGAGTTTGGATATTCCCATCAGGATGAAGGGAACTCTGGAGTGGGGAATGGGTGGGCAATCCTTAGGATTACATTCCTTGGACAACGACAAGGAACCAAGGCCCTGCTTTTACCTTGTCCTCATTCACAGCCAAGTTTTTTCCCATGGAAGAGTAAAACCCCATTCCAAGCCACTGCAGGGTGAACACCACGTGCAAAAGCTGAAGGGAAAACATTCCCAAAAATCTTGGCCAGCGGGCAAATGTTCCCTTCAAACTCCATGTGCCCTGGGGTGCCCAGCTCTCCAAGTGTCCCATTGAAGCGTGTTAGTGGAATGTCACTGAGTTATACCAAAAATCTCATATTATTTTCAGTATAAATCCACCGCGCTAAGTCAGATTTTATTCAATTTCTACTTCTAGACCATCTCAAAGCAATTAACTCAATGGAGGCCAGCAGGGAGTGATTGGGGAGGAGGCAAACAAAAGTCAGTGGCTTTTCCATCACACATCCATGAATCAGACCTCACAGATAATGATGCTTGCGATGCCACCTGCTCCACTAGAAGCAAATAAAAATCCACATGACACAAGCATTCAGAGTTTTACATTCAAAGTAGTTTTAATTGAGCTAAATCTTGGCAGAACATATATTAATATTATGCATTTTTAAAACATACTCCACCAAGCAGAGCTAACTCATTATGTCATTTTTAAATACTGGCAGACTACAGCTTGAATTTTTGATTTCTGCCTGTAGTATCATCTCAAAGTAGCAGGGTGAAAAATGCCACCTCTCATCTTCCAAACCAGCCCACCCAGAGACTTTTAACTGCTCCTGTCTGCAGAGCGCATCAGTTAGGAGGCAGTTCATAAAACTCCTGAGTTTTTAAGTTAATAAGATGTTCATAAAACTTTAATTTTTTTTCCCTGCAGCTGCCAGCTCCTGCCTTTATGAAATCTGCCCAAATCTGCAATAACTGGGCATGTTGGATAGCAACACATATCAAATTCATCATGTCAGGAGAGCTTGAGCTTGATCAAACACAGAGGAATGTTTCCCAGCTTGGAAAACGCTGGGGTTGCAAGGGTGAGGAAGAAAGCATCAGGATCAGAGAGCTGCTTGGGAACATGGGTGGGACCGCTTGCTAAGTGAATTTTGGAACAGCTTTTTTCTCCCCCCTCAGGTTTTCATTTCAGTCCTCAGCAACACAGCCAGAGAAGCTTCACCACTGGCCCAGCCTTGGGCACAGAGAGGTCCTGATCAGAAAGGCGAAAATGAGAAACACCACATTTACTGACTGCCTGGGCCCTGCTCAGTGTGGTTTGCACCGGAGCCCAGACAGGGATTAGGGAGCTTTTCCTGTCCTGTCTGTGCCCCCTTCCCCAGGAGAGGCACCCTGCTGCTGTTTCCCATGGACACGGGGGCTAAATCCTGCTTACCTACGTCCGTGGGCTGCAGTGCCAGGGGAGGGGACGCCAGGGCTGTGCCAGCAGCCACCGTCTCCAGCCACAGGAGGTAGGTGTGGTTGAGGCTCGGGGAGCCCAGCAGGCACTGCCAGGTGTCCTGCCCCCTGCAGCCACAGCGAGCCACCCTCACCGTGCCCTGCAGAGAGCTCGTGGAGGCAGCTCCCAGCGGCAGCTCTGATCTACAGGGGGAGGAAACAAACCGGGAAACAAAACAATCCAGTTATTTTCTTCTTCTCCGTCTCCATGGGTTCGTCCGTGTGGACATTACGGTTTACAGATCAAAAAATAAAATTAATTCGTGTGGAAAAGCAGTAATCGTAACCAGTTGCTTTAACTTTGCTGCTTCTCCCTTTTTAAAGGGTTTCCAAGCAAGGAACACAATTCCATTAAAGTATTCCCAGGTCTTTTTTAGGCACACAGTGTTGTTTTACCTTCCCATGGCAGCTCCCTGCCATCCCAAAAGAGATGAATTTCTAATTCCCATTCCTGAGGCACTGAAATAATATCAAAACAATTTAATATTCCTTCCAGGTCCAGCTACAATTAAGCATTACAGGGAATATTATAAGCATGGAACGGGTGGGGTTGGAAGGGACCTTAAATCCCATCCCATTCCAGTCCCCTGCCATGGACAGGGACATTTTCCATTATCCCAGGCTGCTCCAAACTCCATCCTTGGGCACTTCCAGGGATCCAGGGGCAGCCACAGCTGCTCTGGGCACCCTGTGCCAGGGCCTCCCCACCCTCCCAGGGAACAATTCCTTCCCAATATCCCACCTAAAGCTTTGGAACCAGCAGTTCCCAAAGGATTCTTCATTCCCATCTCTACTCTTCAGGCTCTTCCAGAGCTCCACATCGATGGAGTTCTGCAGGTATCCAGTGTCAAAGGGCTCCCTAAGGTTGGGAATTTAATAGTGCCAACAATTTGTGGCCAAATTTCTCACAGCAGCAAAGCCAAGACAAATCCTGACAGTTCAATCACCTCGGATTCTTTCCTGCTTTTGACTTTTCATCCTTACCCAAAAAAAAAAAGCTCCTGTTTTGAATTGTTCTGAAGTGATTTTGGAATTATTTCTGTCCAGTAAGGGGTTTGTTTTACTAATTCAGAGAAAGAAATGGAAATTCATAGAATCAGAGCCTTTGTGTACATTTTTCAAACAGTTTTACAGCTGGCATGAGTCACTGGAACACTCGGATTCGGGGAGAGCAGAGATCTCTGCACTGGAGGAGAGGGAAGGACAAGAGTTGGTGCTTTATTTTTTGGGCTTAGTCCATTTGTTATCTGCTCCATTTATCTGAGTGCAGAGCACAGGGAACTGGGCATGATTCACCAAGCCCATTTCCATATCCTGCCCTGCTTAGAGAGGAAAAGGTCAGAAACTGAGGATTTATGGAGGATGGGAAGAGCTCATGCAAAGCACAGGCTGGGACTGCAGGGAAACCACTCCTGGGTCATCCCAGCCCCACTGCCCTCATCCCTCACCGAGCTTTGTGCATCCCCCTTGGAGCTGGGATACTCTGAGGCTGGAAAATCCTGGAATTCTGGCAGCACTGCCCTCCCAGCCCTGTGCCCTGCAGGAACAACCCCAAGCAGGCCCACATCAAGGTATGGTTTACATTTATTAAGGCTCCAGACAGCCAATCCTGACATTCCTAAGATAATTCTCACCAGGACTCCCAGACTTCAGGACACAGGAATTATGCTGATGGTATCTGGCAGACACAGAGCTTTTCAGTTACTTGGAATAACTTTGTTTTTCTAGATGTGGCTCCACTGTTTTCTCCTGAATTTCCTTTCAAAGACTTCGCAGAATTTTCTTTGAAGCTTCCCTGCCTTCTCCTGTTGCTCACAGATTTTATTGGTCTCCAAAAGCCAGAATAAATCTATAAAAAATGCATTTTTTTTCTTCAAACCATGTCTTTGATCTGATCTAACTGGAAAGTGGTTACCACCACACCAGCCCCTCATCATTCCTAATAATTATTTCAATTTTTAACTATCAAAATGAGATTGCACCAAAAAAAAATCAGTGTAAAGGGAGAAAAATGCTGAAGAGCTCCTCTTCTGACTTATTAACCCTCACAAGCTGAGGAGAGGTCAGTGGCTCCTCCACTCCAAACCCTGGCACAGAAAGATTTTTACCCAACACCTCGGAAAAACCTCAGAAAAAAAACCATTTAGGAAGTCCTAAATGTTTTACATTTGTATTCAACCCTCTTCAGAAGGTGATGCTTCTCCTGCTAAATTCATCTGTGGCCCCAAGAGGAACTTGAAGACTTTCAGTTAGATGCTGCAAAATGTCCTGACTGAATTTCAATCCTGTTCTTGCAATTGAAAAGAAAAAGTAAAACTTATTTTTTTAGGAAGAAATCCATGAATTTCCACATTTGCTCTCACTTTGGGAAAGGTCCATCCCAACCAGGTGGCTCTGAAATAGAGTCACCACTGTAACTCTGCTGTCATTATTCCTGTGTCCTTTTACAGCACTGCCTTTATCAGGAATGGATGGAGCAAAGCTGTTGGGGGGTTCCAGGATTTTCCATAAATATTTCCCAATGTTTCTGATAGATGGTAGCTCCAGAAAAATACTTATTTGCAGAAGCTGCCCCATTAAGCTGCAGCAGATCTGAGGGCTGCTGAGCTCATAAGTCTCTGATGAAAGGTTGATTTTCTCTGGCTGAAGAGGCTCAATGTAAAACTGAGGCACTCGAGGCAAATTGCATGATTTATCCTGGAAAAACATGGGGATTTAGTCCCAGAACTGGAGGAGAGCCTCACAGGTACTTCAAATAAGTCAAAATATGAGTGCAGCCTCATGAGCTCAAAGGGCAAATGATAACCAGTGCTCAAAATTAAACTGGGAGCACTCACCAGGGGGATCCTAAGGATAAAGGATTCCAGCTCATGGAATTAACCACGGGCTTTACAGCATTCCTGGAATCACACAGCTGGGAAGATGTTTGGTGGACAATTAACCCAACTTGCCTAATGAAGCTTTGGAATAACCTTTTGTCTCCCAAAGCCCCATCCTCTCCCTTACTTGAGCCTCTCACACAGCACTGCCATGGGCAGAACAAAACATTCCCATTCCTGGTATCACTTCCAAGCAGGAAAAGCATGGATGTGATAAATAAGAGGAGACTCCTCTATTGCTGAAAAAAATAAAAGCTGTGAGAGACCCGAGGTTTTCTGTTGTAGATTCCTCTGTGTCATTATTTTTGTGCATTGCCCTGCATGTGAGAATCCTGGCTGCATCTCCAGACTCCCAGGGAGAAACACATGCCAGGAATGCATATTTTTAAAACTAGGAATGTTTTCAAGGTATTTTGGCTCAGGAATAAAATGTTAAGGTATCAGGGAGCCAACAGGGAAAGCTGTCACCTTCCCAGAGTCTGAGAGGCTGGTGCTTGCTGTTCCCCCAGAACACAGGGACTCTAAAAGGAAAATATCAATATGGAATCTGGGGAGGGAAATGAGTTCTCCAAGGTTTTGCTCTGTTTCTCATCTTTGCAGCAAAGAGGAATCAAATAAAGGCTCTGGTGAGTCCTTAGGGCCTGCTCTCCTAAATTGCATGGCACTCACTGAATTCCCTTACTAACACAAAGAACCTCTTCATCCCAGCTGGGGCTCCAATCTGCTGGCATCCCAAAAACATTCAATATAGAGATTACTGCACTGGGATCACTGGCAAAGCTTTTCCTATTGCAGCTGAGCCTGGATGGAGCAGAGCAAAGCCAGAGCTGCTTCCCCCACAAACACCCATGGAATGGTATTTCGGGAATCAAAGTCATGAGGAGCACTGGAAACGGGAACCCACCTCACCAAAACGGGATTAAAATATTTTGTCAGCTAAACAACCATATTTATTCCTAGGTAATACACTTGGTTTCCACCCTGACTACAGGGATGGTTTGTGCCAAATGATACCTGGCTGTTTAGGAAGTCCTCCCCTCTCAACTCAGCTAATTCAACTGTTTCAGTTTATCCTGTTTGCCCAGGAAGTGAAGTCTGGGTGTTCAGGCCAATCCTTCAAACCAATCAGTACGTCAGAAAAAAACCCTGTGCATTTTCATGGAATCAAACAGATCTTTTGATAACCAGTGCACACAAGACCTGCCCACCCCATGGCCAGCATGATTCCATCTGTCAGCATTCCAGGGAATATTCACCACAGTGACAATGAGATGGGAGCAGCATTTAACACTGCATTACACTGAAGTACCACAGTTACCTCAAGAGAGACAATGTTATGGCCAAAAGCTAATAAACAGCAGAATCAAGACTTTAAAATTAAGACATTCTAACAACAAAGGTACCTTAAGAAATCAATGCTGATTTCAGGAAAACATTTTAAGAACCATGGGAAGGACAGAGAAGGGGGACTCTCCATTCGAACCTTTTTCATTCAAAAAACCACAAAATTTCCATATTGTCCAGGATTACTTTTAGACAGGACAAAGTAAAATCTGCAAAGCTAAAGCTCCCACCATGCTGGAAGCTGAAATGCTGCTGGTTTAGAAAATGCTTCCAGATTTCCAGACAAATTTAACAGAGCCTGTACTCACCCAGAGTAGAAAAGATTAACCTTCAAGTCATCTCTCAGGTCCAGCTTCAAAAGCTGCAGGCTACAAACCAACAGGTCCAGCTTGCCTCTAATCCTACATTCCATGTTCCAGCTCCAATCTGGGCAAAAGAAAGGGATTACACATTTCTGAGCTGTATTAAAACAAAATCAAACAACTGCATAGAACTCACTCACAAAGAGAGGACAAGGAGCAGGTGTTCACGAAGGTGAGGCTGCAGCACAAATGGGGAAATATTTATGAATAATCCAAGCTGGGCACCTTAAACCCTTCCACGGCTCACAATCCACGTGGGTTCTGCACTGTCATGATTAAAGAAGGAATATTTTTGACTTGGATTTCGGGACAAGGCTGCAGGGTGAAGAAAAATGAAGCTGCTGGTGGTTGCTGTGTCCTGGGAAATGGCAGAGCCTCAGTGCGGCTGTACTGGGTTCTTGTGAAATGAAATTCTGTCTCCTGAGGTCAATGAGATTCCTGGCAGCAGGATGCCAGCTCCGTGTTCCTCAGAGACAGGAGGAGGAAAAAAACCTTGGGAAAAAAAATCCTAATCCATGTACAGATATTTACTGCATATTTATTATTTAAAGCATCATAACTCATGTAGAAATGATGCCATTTGCTCTCCATCTCCCCTGCCTGCTGATGGAGTTTAAAGCCCATATCCTCCAAAAATATTTAAAATATTCTTCACAGTGTGTAAACTCCTTTGAAGATCTGGGTTTGTGCCCTCTCATGCAGTGCTCTATATTTTATTCAGAATTCCCCTGGAAAGACAGCCAACTTTTTTTCCCCTTTTGAAACTGTGCTGTACAATTCCCTCCATCTTCCACTACATTCTGAGGAAGGAATTTACCCCACTGAGGAAGGATTTTGCCCCACTGAGGAAGGATTTTACCCCATTGAGGAAGGATTTTACCACACTGAGGAAGGATTTTACCCCACTGAGGAAGGATTTTGCCCCACTGAGGAAGGATTTTGCCCCATTGAGGAAGGATTTTGCCCCACTGAGGAAGGATTTTGCCCCACTGAGGAAGGATTTTACCCCACTGTGTTGCCTGCCCGCAATAAAAGTGAATCCCCATTAATCCAACCCACCCCTCTCCTCCCAAACAACAAAAAAACCTAAATTTTTTTTTTAAGAATTAACTTCTTGTGCCCTTGAGTGCTAAACCCACCTATTTGCTGAGGAGCAGAGATATTTATTTCTGAAGGAATAAACTTCCTTGCCTGCATGCTTGGCCTGTACAAAGAACAGTCAATGTTGCTGGCACTCCAAAGGCAACACAGAAAACTTTCTTCATTCATTAAAGGCTCGATTTTGGATGCTCCAAGTTCTCTCCTCAGACCAGACCAGCTCCCAGCTGAGAAAGGGCTCAGAAAAGTCTCATTCAGCAGCACACAGGGCAGTGTGAAGTTCCTGGGAGGAACTGGGTGGACCATGCAATGGGCAGCTGCCATCTGAAGGAAGCCTGCAAATATAAAGGGAAAAATATTGGAAATAAAAGAAAAAGTTCATGTTATTAAGCAATAAAAAGAGAGTGACTGATGTTACAGGGAAATGCATTCATTAGGTAAAAATCAGGTTGTTTCCAGGGGTTGTTTCCTGAGGTAAAGACAAAATTAATAAAAACATCCTCTCTAGGTAAAGAGAAATTTACTAAAAACATCCTCTCTGAATGATGTCACAGGTGAGAGATCCCAGCCTTTTACCCCAACCTCACTGCACTCAAACTTTTGCTTTCTCAGTCTCTTGAAACAGGTCAAGGCCAAGCTTGTAGGTGAAGCATCTCTTTGGAATAAATTGGCTTTTATTAACCAAAAATACAGTGAATCCTGAACTGGGTAGGAGCCTCATCTTCCCATGCAGTGCTGGAACAGATTTCCTCCAGCTCTTTTAAAACAGCTCAATTTCAACAACAAAAAAAATAATCCTGTTGTAAATACAAAACTGTAACTCTTAAATAAAAAAGGACAGTATTACTGTGGGTGCACTGCACAAGCCCAGGGCATTATCTGGGAAATGAGAGGCAGGAAAATGATCATTTTTTCCATCAGACTTGGATCCTTCCAAATAAAACCACTCTGAGCCCATTTGCTGACAAGTCATAGCTTGAACTGTGCTCACAACGGCTTCGAGAAGGACGAGCAGGAAACAACTTCCTGTAAAACACTGTGAACTCGAAGGTTCAAGCTCTACTTGCAGCAAGGCACGGGGTCATTTGTGCACTTTGCATTCAGCTCTTTGCTCAGGGAGGGCAGAAATCTGAAGCAGTTTAAACAGAAATTAACTGATGCTCTACGCCTTGCAGTGGCCGAAATAAGAAACACCAGAATCGGTATTTCTGTTTGATTAATAGCACAGAGCACAAGCTAAATAACCTCAAAATACGAAATGAGAGCTCTAGAAAAGCTGTTAAAACCAGGAGATGCAGTGTGCTGTTCTGCAGAGCGTTTTGCTTTCTCTCCACACGGGTTTTGTGCTGCCAGACTCCTGCAGGGCTCTGCTCTTCCCTCGTCTCCCACGAAGCAGAGCTTGTGCCTCTGCGAATCCCAGCTTCATTAGGCCTCCAGCAGGAGGCAGAGGAGCAAACAGACTCCCAGGCCATAACCCACGACTGAAAAAGGGACAAACAAGTGCCACGGAGCAGGAACAGAGAACCAACACCGTCCCCAGCTCATCTCTTTTCCTCAGGAACCTCCCCCTCGTGTATCACGGATCGTCTCAAGGGATCAATTAAATCCTACGAAGTCAAAAATGTGCTCGGCTCCTTTCTTCAGAAATGGACAGAATGAAGTTAAAATGGCCCAGAGGAAGCCGTGACTTGCAGTTCTGTCCCCAGAGCAGCAGCGTGGCTGGGCCAACAGGGCCATCAGATGGTGACAAAGTGCTCTGAATCTCAGGAAACCTCCCTGGAGCATCCAGGTTTTCCAGTTAAAGCTACTCAATCTGCTCAGACCACAAAGGGTATTTAAAAGAATGCCAAAAATGCAATATTTGACACTGAGTGGATAGAAGTGTACAGATAGCAAGATAAAAAGGTGTATATATATACAAAAAGGTACCTAAATCTAATGATTTATTCATCTTTTTGATCCATATTTTGTAAAGATGACACAAATTTTCAAAGTAACTTCGCTGGATTACAGGGCCTGCTTTCTCCCTGAGCATCATCATCAGAAGTCTTTAAACAGGCCTTATTTTAATAAAAAAATAAAAAAGAAAGGCAAATACCAGCTGTCCCCGCACAGCAGATGCCAATATTGTCAGAGGCATTTCCCAATCAGGAAAGCAGTTTATTAATCCAGCATTTGGAGTGAGCTGAGCACCCTTTGGCAGCCCTGTGCCCATGGAAGCAGGAATGGCAGCGTCCCCCAGGAGCAGAGCTCATCCTGGCTGCACTGAGCTAAAAAACTGCACCTCTGCTGGAAATGGCATTTTTCCTTACACTTCAGGGCAACAAAACAAACACCCCACAAATTTCTATCTCATCTAATTCTGTCCAGGGCATTTGTTTGGATGTGTCTAGACTCGCCACATATGTTTTACTGATGTTTCCTGATCTGAAAAGTTATCCCAAACTGGTTTTTTGGGATATTTTTTCAGTGACTTACCCATCAGCACAAGCATGGTTGGGATGATTTGCCAACACATCTTGTTCTGCAGAGCTGACCTGAAAAACACACAGAAAATTAATGGAGAGCTTATAATGATCAGTCTGTTTTTTCTTTAGGGTTTCATTTTGGTGCCCTTCAGCCCATTTGATGCTCACACCTTTGCAAGCAGAATCATGGAGAACCAGGATGGTTTGGGATGGAAGGGAACTTACAGATCATCTAATTCCAACACCCTGGGATGGGGAGAGGCACTTCTCTCTAGAGCAGAAAAGGAAGAACAGGCCAGAAAGGAAGAAAAAACCCAGAATTTTCCAAGTGCAGCATACACAGAAGCACTCAGGCCCCCATTTCAACAGGGAAGACTTCACTAAACTTGACAGCAATATTTCATTATTGTTCTTTCATTTCAGATACTTTTTTTTTCTTTTTTATTTTCGTCCAACAGTTACATAAATTCTGTTAAAATCTAAATATATTTTCACACTTAAAGCTCCATAGAGGAGAGTTTGGCTGCTGCTGTAGTCAAGCACAACTGAGTGCTGAGCAAAACCCACAGCTCAAGTCAGACAGCAAATGCCAGGGCAAGAAATTCGAGTTAGGGAATCCCTCCAAAGTGTTCCATTCCTCAAACATTTCTGAGGACAGTTTCCTTGAGAACATCCATGGAGCCAAAAGAGGCAGTGCCAAGGTTATGCAATGCACTGGCCTTGCAGTTCGGGGCTGCATGTCCTGTAAAATAAATATATTTATATATTCAGTATCTGCCTGAAGCAGCAGCCAGCTGCCCAGTGAAGTTACAATTTCCAGACCCTCGTCTCCCTGCCTGCTCTCCCACAAATTCAGCTGGAGCCGAATTTCTCCAGCACTGTGCTCTGCAGGATGAATCAATCCCATCCACTTTTCTGCCCATCCACCAGGTGCTTTTAAAGCTCCATTTTCAGCAGTTACAGAGGAAATCTCAGATTTTCCCAGCCCCTGTTTCAGGGGATGATTTGGCTCTCAGCACAGCTGGTAGGTGGCCCACCTTACCTGCTCCTCTTCCATCAGTTTATTCCTAATAGGAGAGCCATGAGGGCCAGAGGAATTATGGAGCTATCAGGTCATTTCCCAAAGATACAGGCAGGAATTATTTCCAACAGCCTATAATTGAAGTTACTTAGATTTTCCCTAGTTTCTGACTGAAGTAAAAAGAGTTTATTTGACATAAATGTATGTCATTCATGCCATTAAATGGTTTAATGAGAAACAGCCCATATTCCTCTTTTACAGGTGCAACAAAAATTCCCTGTTCATACTTCAACCACTTCCCAGCAGGAAACGGGCAGAGATCACTTCCAAGAAAACTGGACATCCACTTCCAAATCTTATAAACTTATCCATAGGTCCTGGGTGTTAGAGTTTCTCCCATGAAATACCTATTTACACCAAAAAGAAAACAACCAGAGAGCCCCAGAACCCCATACTGAAGGAAAATTATAATTATGTGTAGTTTAGTGAAGAAAAAAACCTTTTAATTTCCTGATGGAAGTGAAAAAAATGAAGGGAGAATTTCTTCCTGGAAAAGGTGGTCAGGCCTTGGCAGGGGCTGCCCAGGGAGGTTTGCAGTGCCCATCCCTGGGGGTGCCCAAGGAAGGGCGGACGTGGCGCTCAGTGCTCTGGGCTGGGGACAAGGTTGGACTGGATGGGCTTGGAGGGCTTTTCCATCCTTAATGATTCTGGGATTTTCCCATAAAAATGACCATGAAGAGCAATCAGAGGTTCTGATGTCAGCACTAATTTAACAATATTTGGAGCAGAAGGCAAAACCACATTTCAGCCCAGCTTGGCATCTCCTGCCACATCGACCTAGGCTGGTTTTTACAGAGGTGTTTTTCCAGTCCTGGCTCCAACAACATTCCTGAACAAAACCAGTGCTGTACATGACCAAAAAGCCCTATAAGCTGCACATCCCCAGAATTAGCCCCTTTTCTGTTCAAAGTCCAGCCTTCCTCGTGTAAACTTTACAGGAGAATTGGGTACAAAAGAGATATGTACTGATAAATCCCAGGGCAGGATAAATGCACTACTGGAGCAGACAGGATTCCCCAAAATCCTTTCCAGTGAGAAGAGTGAACTTACCAGAATTCCTTACTCCAGTGTAAGAAAGAATACAAGTTTTACAGGAGCATTTACAGGGAACGGGAAGTTCAATAAAGAGAATTATTAAAACTTGTAAGCTCTGTCCTGGAGAGAATAAATCAACACAGCCAGGACAATTTGGTTTATTTGTAGCTGGGGAAGTGTCCATTCATAAGGAAGGAATTGAGGTCCTTTTTAACAAATGTATCTTAAATTATTCTGGAACCACTGACTTTGCTGCTGCTGTGTACAAGAAATTTTCTGACTTCTTATGTAAATACTGTATTCCTCTCCACAACAACCAGAGAATCACAGAACAGCTCAGCAAGTGGAGCTGAGATTAAAACCAAAACACAGCAGATACAACAGGCAAGGAGGAGAGCAATGAAATAAGATCATTTTTATTTACAGGTCAGGTGAGAAATCATAAAATCCCCCGGCTCATCAGCATGGAAAACATGTTCAGCACAACCTGAAATGAGCAGGACCCACAAACACCTGCACTGGGCATGGAAAACCATATAAACCATCCCCGACTTTTGCAAGCACTGCACTACAGCTGGTTTTAAACATTAAAAATCTCTAGAAAGCATAAAAATATCTTAGTAATAATGTCTATGCACGGCATCTTCTGACCTGTTCTTTAAGGGTGCCAAGGGCTTTCCAGTCCTGTTGGTTTGGCCAAGACCCTCCTGAGTATGGAATTTCATTGCATATGCTTGCCATTGAGTATATTAGCAATCATAAAGAGTTCTGAGGAAGTGGTACACACGAAATAGAAATGAGTATGTCCCGAATTAAATAGTTTCGTTTTTTAATATTAAAGCTTTAATAAAGGCAACCCAAGCTGGGCAGAAGCACAGATACAAACCTGCTGGTGGAGCCTCTGCCCCAAGACTCGGCAGCAAAACGTCCCGAACTCTTCAGAGTTTCTCCAGATCGTGCAATTTCTCTTGTTTGCAGTGAAACCACTCCTCATTCACGCTGTGGATCTGTCTTTCCTTACGTGCAGAGCTCCTGGGATTCCTTGGCACTCAAAGGTTATATCCACTATAGGAAGTTAAGGGCTCTCAGTGTGTTCATTATAAACTCTATTTATAAATGCTGCACCACTCATTAACTTTCCAAAGTGCTCTTCTATCACAGCTCCCGCAGCATCAGGGACTCATAGCCCACATTCACTGAGATTTATTTTTCTTTTCCTTCTGACACTGAATCTCAGGGAACATAAGGAGGGAAAGGGCTGATTCGGGTACACTAAAACCGCCTGGATCTGCGAGGGGCTGTGAATCTGGCTGCGAGCTGTGCTTAGGGGGAATATTTCAGGAAATTAGAGGGGGAAAAAAGCAGGGAAAAAAGTAAATTCACCGACCTGCTTCTCTTTGCTCTCGGGGTCCCGACTTGAAGTGACGGCGGCTTCAAGTGACGCTGCCACGGTGCCGCTCTGAGGGCGAGCCCCGGACGGGAGCTTTCCTCAGCCCGGCTCCCCTCAGCTCCCCCGGTTCCCCTCAGCCACGATTCCTCCGTCCCCAGCCCAGCTCCCCTCAGCTTCCCCCGCTTCCCCTCAGGCTGCCCCGCTTCCCCTCAGCCCCGACCCTTCCGCCGCCCCGCCCCGCCCGAGCGCCCCGCCCGCCCCGGCCCCTCACACGGGGCAGCGGGGAAGGGGCTGGAGCAGCGGGACCCTCACACGGGATAGCGGGGAAGGGGCTGGAGCAGCGGGACCCTCACACGGGATAGCGGGGAAGGAGCGGGGAAGGGGCTGGAGCAGCGGGACCCTCACACGGGATAGCGGGGAAGGGGCTGGAGCCAGGGGGCCGTCACACGGGGTAGCG